>JAYXIM010010560.1:0-40831 GCA_037575425.1 Anastrepha fraterculus | reverse complement strand
GAATCTTGGTACAACTGTCCTATTATATAGTGTCGCAGAGTTTGAGCGTGATCTGTCAATTAGCTTGTTTTTGGCATTTAATTATATCAGTCAACCGCAGGTGTGCTCTGCGATTTTCACTATGGATAAAAATATCGAACAAAGAATTTGTCTTAAATTTTGAGTCTTGAAGCAGATTTCGTGTGCCGAATCAATGAAAATGTTGCATAAAGCCTATGGCGAGTGTGCTTTATCGAAAACACAGGTCTACGAGTGGTGTAAGGCTTTTGTAGAGGGCCAAGGGCCGAGTACTCGTGGAAAATTTGCCCCGATCTGGTCGCCCATCAACGGATGAAAACAAAGTCGTCGACAAAGTCAAAGAAATTATGCTGGAAAACCATCATTTAAGTCTAAGGAAGGTACCTCCTGACCGTAGCGTGTTTCACGATCAATTCGCAACATTTTACAGCATCAATTGAGCATGAGACGCGTGGCTGCGCGACTCGTTGCAAGAGAGTTGAATTTCTTTCAAAAAATTCATCGGAAACAGGTGGCTGAAGACATGTTTAAGCAAGTGAGTTCGAACTCAATGCTTATCCAGCGCAGCCCAACAGGTGATGAGTTTGACATGCAAACTAGTCAACAGGCGGCTGAATGGCGTTATCCACTTGCGCTGAAACCCAAAAAACCACTTAAAAGTCGGTCAAAAGTGAAAGTCAGGCTACTCGTTTCCTTTGATTATCGTAGTGTTGTGCACTCGTTCCAAATGGTTCTACGGTGAGTAAGGAATATTATTTGGAAGTTATACGACGTTCGAGGGAGTATGTGCTTTGGAAACGGTCCAATTTGTGGAAAGGAAACTCTTGGATCTGGCATCATGTTAACGCATCGTCTCACAAGGCTCATATTGTGAACACTTTTTTGACCAAAAGCTCGACAAATATCATCGAACAACCACCGTATTCAGCCCCCCTGTGACTTTTTCCTTTTCCCGAAACTTAAATTTCACTCCGCGCACGCCGCTTTGACTCGATAGAGGCCATTAAGCAGAATTCGCTGAAGACTTTCTCTTCAAACGCGTTTAAAAGGTGCTTTGGAGCCTGGAGGTGGAGCCTATTTTGAAGGCGACAAAAAAAATGTTGATGATTAAACAATTATTTTGCGTTTTATTGAACGATTCCCAGTACTGTATTGACAGAATGTACTTCTCCATCTAATCTTTCCAACGCAAAGGAGGTCTTCCTCTTCCTCTGCTACCACCAGCTGATACCGCATTTGTATTCGTATTATTTTGCAAACAATTATCACATGACTTTTAATTTTTTTTTTTCATATATCAAAATTTTTTATAATTTTTCTATCCCTATTTCTAAAGTGTAACAAACACAGCCAGAAAATTACCTACACTTCAGGGTGAGAAGATTTTTAGTGGTGGCCTATGTAGCAGACCGTTATTCAGCTCTGAGTAAATTTGACATAATCGACTGATGGACTGACGTCACTTGGGATGTGTTTAACAAAATTTAGCTTGTGTTAGTGATTATTAGCATTACCTATGTTGATTTTTTCCATGGACGGCCACTAATGTCTAGGATATGCAACAAGGTAATCTCGCATTATCAATTGGCGCACAGCATCGATTGGTTGTGGCGCAGCAATCGTTTTTGAACGACCTTCACAAAATTCACCCTGCATGGATCGACGGCCACATTTGAACTCGTTATAGCACCTTTGTCACAGAGGCTAAGTCTGGTGCTTCAACGCCAAAAGTCGCAGTAAGTTGATCAATGCGCTCCGATCTCAATAATTCACATGGAAAATCGTAATAAATCATGCCATCTTTTGGACGAACTGAATTTTTTAACTTACTGAGTAAAGAACAAATAAAGCTCGTAAGTGAAAACGTCACACGTAATATTATGCTAAAAATGCCAAACTTTTTGATAAAAATATTGAATCATAGCTCATCAGTCGTAGTGTTGCCGAAGCGACCTTGTTAACACTTTCGTAATAATTATATTGGGACTTGTAAAAAAAACCAAGGATACACGATTACTGGTCCACAAATCACTGTTAGAAACACCAAAATTCACATAAAAGTTGCAAAGTTGTACGTTGACGAATACTAGAACAGTAGTTGTATGCCCTCTTTCAGTTATGAGCTTTAGATGTACCCAAAACCTAACGTTTTCCACAAATTAAAAAAAAAAAAAAACAAACAATGGTCCAACAACTACATGGCATAATAAATATAAAAGCCGTAAACATAAAAATATGTACCGTTAAATGCACCTTTTGAGCAAGCGTTGAACATTATTGAGTTTGCGAAACTCTACCACAGAACCAGCCTCTGCACTTACGCAATTTAATTAGCCCTGAGGTCTGCCAACAGCGCCAATATTACATTAAGAAACTGTTGGTGCATTATCATATCTACCTAATGAGTTTAAGTAGTTTTCGAATTAACTTAAATTATTTAAATTTGTAAAAAGTTGTGGCATGTAAACTTTTGAAATGCAACCAGGTATCTGAGCACATACACATACATACAGATGCACTTCATATTTTCTGCATACAAAGGCCGGCCATCCATTTCGTTGTTTTGCACTTAACCGCAATCATCACCATAGAATCGTTTAACAGGTAATGTTGAAAGAGCAAGGACAGAATGCATACAGTTGTTTAAAGTAATGATCGAATGTTGGTTCATAACTGAAATCAAAAATAATATTGAAGTTGTATGCAAATAAATTTTATTCTCAAATGTAATTAGCATGTTTAAAAACCAAAAGAAATTTAATGTTTTACAAAATTTCCAATTAAGGGGTTATATACAGTTAGAATTTTCAAAAAATCGATTTTTTTAATTTTTTTTCTTAATGTACACATATTTAAGACTACACACAGAAAATTTAATATCGTTCCGGTGAATATTTTCGAAGTTACACGCAAATTTGAAAAGGCGTTTCAGAGTGCTGGAAGGTACAAGGCCGGAGCAGCAGCGCGTTTTTCTCAAAATAGTGTTTTCAAAGTCGGTGACTAACATTATTTGAAAACGGCTAAACCGATTAGTCTCAAATTTTAACACCAGCTTCTTAAATATATTTTTTTGTAATTAATCGAAGACTTTTTCTCACGGATAAATATTTTTTTAATGAAATTTTCGATCGATTTTTTTTTAGAAACCGCTATTTTGAAAAACAAAAAAAATATTTCGCTTATTCCTTCGATTAATTACTAGATTTGACATTACTTTAACGAAATCTGTATAGTTTTTATAATTTCAGAAGATCCAGTTCAGAGATATAGTGGCCACCGCAAAACGTCTTTTTTGAGAGGAGCTGCCGGAGATCAGCTGTAGCTTCTTTCCAATAAATATTTTTACTAATACTAAGCCTTAAAATACAGTTAAAAGATAACATAATATGTGTTAAATAATTTTTAGATCAATAAATATTTTTTTAGTATTAGCAATACTTTACATTTATTACATTAAATTATTTCTCCCATTTCTAATGAGTTCTACTAATTTTATTTTAAATGCTATATATTTTTTTTCAATTTTTCTTTCCATGGGTAAAGCATTGTACAATTTCAGGCCAATATAAAACATTGAATATTGTGCTTTATTGCTGTGTCTATACCCAAATCTAAGTCATTATTATTTCTTAGTTCATATTTTTGTACTTCTTTTAGGCATTCTATCCTATCTGATAAATACACTGGTGCATTTTTATTTTCAATTTAGTGAAGGGAATTTAGTTCTATACGTTGTGTTATGGGGTTAGGGGTAGTCGGAGTTTTCAAAAAATTTGATTTTTTTATTAAACTTTCTTAAAGTACAATATCTTAAAAATATTGTGTGAAATTTTCAAGTGAATCCGACAAATACTTTTCGAGTTATTCAACAATTAACAAAGGGCGCTCGGGCGCTCCGGATCGTTAGCAAAACTTTAAATGGGTTTTTCTCAAAACTTTGTTTTTTTAACTGGTGATTACTGTAACTTAAAAAGCGCTTGGTAGATTTCCATTAAATTTATGCTGCATTTGAAACATATAAAAAACTCATGCTTGATCGAAGGATTTTTTTCAGAAATTTAAATTTTTTTAAACAATTAATTGTCGTTTTTTTTCTCGAAAATCTGAAAAATATTTCCTAAGGACGCCATATTGTTAATTTTGAAAAAAGCTTCAATCAGGCACAACATTATCTATTAATAAAACTTATTTCTCTTGTCCGATTGATTTGAGATGAATCTCCAAGGACCTGTGATGATCACCGCAAGGCACTTCTGGAGAAACGAGCTTCACACAAATAGCGGTAATTTTCGCAATTATTAATTTTTTTTTTTTTTGAAATTTTGCTAAAGTCAAGTCGAAACATGATGCATTAATGCTCTGCTTTTATTTTTGTAAAATAAAGCTATTGACTAGCAAAAAAAAAATATTGAAAATTATAATTTTTTCGGGCCTCTGACTACCCCGAACCCTTTTAAACAATAAAGTTAACGATGCAGATATTTTTCCCATCAGCCCCATTGCTGCAATCGTATAAGCAAAATGTTTGAAAATATATTGCGCATTCAATTAATTCTTTGAGCAATTGTGAATGAGTGTTGTTATATAGCGTAGCGCCTGAAGGCGATTGCAATCTGAAGCCGATTGAAATGCGTGCGTTTTTTTCAATGCTATTTTTTTATTTTTATTTCGACCACATTTAACCGCAAATTGGCAATAAAAACAAATACGGGTACACCGACAAAATCCAAAGTATTTAAAAATATTTGAAAAAATGCAAACTCCTGCTTATGACAGCTATCAACTGCCGGCTGCGCACGATTATTTCAATTATAACCTGTCAGCGTGTTCAAATTAGTGAAATGCAATTTCACATTTATTATTATTATTACTTTTAGTCAAATAGAAAAAAAATTTCGGTATATCATAAAATGCGCTGTTCTGACAAAGAAAGTTTTTCTCACTAGTGATCATTTAGAGCTTGGCATCATACCACCAATTAACGAAATCGATCCCTTTATAAAACCCAATTGACTAAGCAAACGAATACAAGCGACCATCCGCAACTTATCGTTTAGCAGTCTGAGAATTAAAGCAGCAGGATCAGGACTTCGAATGTGATCGAGAAATTATATAGCGCGAGATTGGCGAAAAGCTAATGCATCCTCAAAGTATGACATTTTGAGGGGTATTATTGGACCAAAAATTAGAAGATCCCTAAGAAAGGTTCGGACGAAAGTGCAGAGGATTCTGGACAAAATCGATGGCAAAACTACCATAGTCTTGTTCACGAGAAAACGTAATTTGGATGGATTTAGTCTTCCAACATTGAAGGGTGCGACACATTATCCCTCCGATGAAGTTAAATATCTACGAGTAATCTTGGATAAGAAGCTTACTTGAGAGACACACGTTGCACTGAAGGTGAATCGCGCATTAAGGATTTTTCAGCAATGCCGCGGAGCCTTTGGTAAAATCTGGGGTCTGAAACCTGCTGTCGCCATATGGGTATACACAGCACTTATCAGACCAATATCTCACTTACGCCTCTGTAGTCCAGTAGCGACGGACTATGGTTAAGTCCACACTCCGGGAACTATACAGGGTGCAAAGAAATGTATGTTTATGCATTACGGGTGCCATGAGTACAACCTCCGGTGATGCTTTCAATGTTATGCTTCATTTGTTCCCCTTGGATTTTAATGTACAACAGGAAGCAATAAAAGCAATGTGTAGACTCCCTGAATATGGTTTCTGGCACGAAGGCGGAACTTCTTTTTGCAGCTAACGGCATGGGCTTGGATGAATGACCTTCGGTTTTAGGTTTTTTTGTTTTTATTTCCTGCGTTTTTTGAACACTACTGTAAAAAATCGATATTCTCACTATCACATTGATTTTCGTCATGTCGGAATAGGCTATGGTGGGACGATGTAATGAGTATGGATAAAGTTCATACTATTCCTCTTCTGGACCTCTTAAGAGTCATCAATGAATCCAAAAGATTCGCGGCAGAATGACCTCAAACCAATTTTTCCGTTTTACCAACCATTTTGTATCTATCGGGTATCTCTATTCATTCTACTGTAATCTATCCGGGTGTAGTGCAATGGTCTTCATGACTGGGTGCTTGAACTTATCCGACCCTCCACAAATTTACAATCTAGATATTTAAAAATTTTTTGACGTGATAACGTCTTATAATTCGATTTAACAGGCTGCACGCACGAAAAAATGTGTCGTTACCTTGCTCATTACTGTTCATATGTAGTTACCTTGCTCATTAGTGTTACCTTGCTCTTTAGTGTTACCTTGCTCATTAGTGTTACCTTGCTCATTAGTGTTACTTTGCTCATATTAGTGTTACCTTGCTCTTTAGTGTTACCTTGCTCATTAGTGTTACCTTGCTCATATTAGTGTTACCTTGCTCTTTAGTGTTACCTTGCTCATTAGTGTTACCTTGCTCTTTAGTGTTACCTTGCTCATTAGTGTTACCTTGCTCATTAGTGTTACCTTGCTCATTAGTGTTACCTTGCTCATTAGTGTTACCTTGCTCATATGTAGTTACCTTGCTCATTACATTGAACGAACTGCAAAATTCTTTCACCATTCGAAAGCTACATCCTCCACGAGTAACATGGATTATATTTTATTTTGGAAATAGGGCTCGAGATATAGGTCAAAACGTGGACCCGGGTAACCTTCTAATGTGTATGTACAATATGGGTATCAAATGGAAGCTGTTGGTGAATGCTTTAGTCCGGAGTATTTTCCATGCCGCTCCGTGACTAGGGTCTCGAGATAGAGACCACAACGTGGACCCTAGAATGTGTTTGTACAATATGGATATCAAATTGAAGCTGTTGGTGAATGCTTTAGTACAGAGTATTTTTCATGCCGCTCCGTGACTAGGGTCTCGAGATATAGGTCAAAACGTGGACCGGGGTAACCTTTGGCTGTGTATGTACAATATGGGTATCAAATGAAAGCTGTTGATAAGTGCTTTAATACGGGGTAATTTTCATACCTATTGATGACTAGGGTCTGGAAATATATGCCAAAACGTGGACCCGCCGTGTCTTTGCACCGAATTAAACCAAACTTTCACACATTATTAAGGAGGTATTGAAGATGGTTTCCGTATAGTTTGGATACCTATTGGTAGACAGGGTCTTGAGATATAGGTCAAAACGTGGACCCGGGTAACCTTCGGATGTGTATGTACAATATGGGTATCAAATGGAAGCTGTTGGTGAATGCTTTAGTTCAGAGAATTTCCATCCGCTCCATGACTAGGGTCTCGAGATAGAAACCAGAACGTGGACCCTAGAATGTGTTTGTACAATATGGATATCAAATGAAAGCTGTTGATAAGTGCTTTAATACGGGGTAATTTTCATACCTATTGATGACTAGGGTCTCGAAATATATGCCAAAACGTGGACCCGCCGTGTCTTTGAACCGAATTAAACCAAACTTACACACATTGTTAAGTAGGTATTGAAGATAATTTCCGTATAGTTTGAATACCTATTGGTAGATAGGGTCTCAAGATATAGGTCAAAACGTGGACCCGGGTAACCTTCGGACGTGTATGTACAATATGGGTATCAAATGAAAGCTGTTGGTGAATGCTTTAGTACAGAGTATTTTTCATGCCGCTCCGTGACTGGGGTCTCGAGATATAGGTCAAAACGTGGACCCGGGTAACCTTTGGTTGTGTATGTACAATATGGGTATCAACTGAAAGCTGTTGATAAGTGGTAATTTGTTATGTTATGTTATGTTATGTTATGTTATGTTATGTTATGTTATGTTATGTTATGTTATGTTATGTTATGTTATGTTATGTTATGTTATGTTATGTTATGTTATGTTATGTTATGTTATGTTATGTTATGTTATGTTATGTTATGTTATGTTATGTTATGTTATGTTATGTTATGTTATGTTATGTTATGTTATGTTATGTTATGTTATGTTATGTTATGTTATGTTATGTTATGTTATGTTATGTTATGTTATGTTATGTTATGTTATGTTATGTTATGTTATGTTATGTTATGTTATGTTATGTTATGTTATGTTATGTTATGTTATGTTATGTTATGTTATGTTATGTTATGTTATGTTATGTTATGTTATGTTATGTTATGTTATGTTATGTTATGTTATGTTATGTTATGTTATGTTATGTTATGTTATGTTATGTTATGTTATGTTATGTTATGTTATGTTATGTTATGTTATGTTATGTTATGTTATGTTATGTTATGTTATGTTATGTTATGTTATGTTATGTTATGTTATGTTATGTTATGTTATGTTATGTTATGTTATGTTATGTTATGTTATGTTATGTTATGTTATGTTATGTTATGTTATGTTATGTTATGTTATGTTATGTTATGTTATGTTATGTTATGTTATGTTATGTTATGTTATGTTATGTTATGTTATGTTATGTTATGTTATGTTATGTTATGTTATGTTATGTTATGTTATGTTATGTTATGTTATGTTTTTTTTTTTTTTCCTTGGGCTCTACGCGCTTACTGCGTTTCGAGTAATTTATTATTTCAATTAGTTTGTTTTCTAGAGCAAATATTTTCATACATATGTGCAGTATAACATTCAGATAGATTACAAGTATTTTCAATTACATAAATATTTTATAGTTTAACAAAACTAACTGAAATAAAATGCCTGCGATTGGATACAAGCAGTTAGATGGTTATTCTACTATATTACTATTATGATTAAGACATTAGGTAGGAATGTTTGAAGCATTGAAGTTTTTTAAATTATCAATTATTTTTTTGACAAATTCATTAAATGATGTTATCAAACTAGGATATTTTGAAATTTGTTTTATGTTGAATGCTGGAATATCATATTGTGCACAGAATGTTTCGTGTCTCTGTCGTGCACTGTGAAAGCGTGGGCAGTCGTGCAAAAGATGATGCATACTCTGCACAGTGAGTTGGTCACACGGGCACCAGTCTTCGTCAATGATTTTGAATCGCTTTAAGTATGCCTTGTTGAAACCATGGCCAGTAAAGAGCTGTGTCAATTCAAATGATATCCCAAAGAGTTGTCGGTATAGTTGCGCATCTTCAAGAATTGGAAAGAAAATCTTTGTAGTGGAGCCAGTGGTATCGTCGGCATACTCCTGTTGCCATGACTCGAATATTTGAGAACGTATTTGCCGTATAGCATAGCTTAAGGGAAATACAGTATATACTGGATCGACTCCTTGATTTGCTGCTTCTTTTGCCTGTTCATCTGCACGCTCGTTTCCTTCAATACCGATGTGCGATTTGACCCAGTAAAAGTCAATTCTGTGTCGCTGGCGAAGAAGGTACAGGTGCTGATGAATTGATGCAATTAAAGGATTGGGGTTGCTCCGATTTTGGATAGCTTCCAAACAAGAGCGACTGTCGCTATATATGACTAGCTTTTCAGTTTTCAATTCATTCTGAGCCCATTTCAGTGCAGTGTCAATTGCTAGAGCTTCAGCCTGGAAGACAGTGCATGTGTCATGTAATTTAAATTTACGTGACGTCCAGTCGTCATCTTGTTTATGAACGACAAAAGCTGATCCACAAGCGCCTGTTTCTAACTTGCTTCCATCGGTATAGATGTGGGTCGCATTTGCATCCATAGTATTGTCAGCTTCCTGTTGTGATGCTATACTTTCAAAACGTATAGACTGACGCTCGGAAGGATGTAGTTGATTTTTTGGTGTAGTGCGTTGTTCCAGCATGACGTTTAGTGTTTCATCATATACTCCGGATAATTTGACACTTTCGATTTGCATAGTTTCTTTTATCTTCAGATGCAGCGGTGTGAATCCTGCAAGCGCCAGAGCCGAATTAGCCGAAACTGTGTGAAAGCCTCTGATTGCTCGTATAGCGAAAGTTCTTTGGAACGAGCGAAGAAGACGGCGAATATAATTAAACTGTATAGCTTTGCCCCATATACTTGCAGCGTAAGTTATAGTTGGCTCCACAACATGCTTATAGATTGTGATAACGTTGTCTGCGTGTACACCCCATGTGGGTCTAACATATCGGCATAAGTTTTTATATACTCGCTGAGCTTTATCGACAACGTACTTAGCGTGGTTGGTGAATCTCAGTCGATCATCTATTACTACACCCAGGTACTTAATTTCTTTGACGAAGATTAGTCGATTGCCATTTAAAAATAGTTCAGCTTGTTTAGCATTACTTTTAAATGCCATAGCATATGTCTTGGTGTCGCTAAAAGTCAACTTCACATTCTTTCCCCAATTATATATTAGGCGCAAAGCATCATTAGCGTAAAGTTGCAGTTCTTTTACAGTTTTGGCGCTGACTATTAAGAGGATGTCATCTGCAAAGGCCTGAATTTCACACCCTTCAGGCAGCGGCATAGAAAGAAGCTCATCTATGATAATGTTCCAAAAAATTGGACCACATACAGACCCTTGGATACAGCCTCTAGTTGTTGCTTTTGTTGCAGTGGCGTCGGCGTAGTTTAGTGAAGCGCTGCGATCTGTAAGATAGCTTATAATAAGCCTGTAAATATTAGATGGAGCTTGCATTCGTTCTAGCTGATTTAAGAGCGCCGGCCACCAAGCGTGATCAAACGCACCTTTAATGTCTAGAGACACGCAAATTACCTGCCGCTTTTTACGCTTCTCCTTCTCAATAGTTTCAATTGCCTTACGCAAAGCATCCAAAGTTGAGGTCTGCTCTTTGAAACCATATTGTTTTGGAGACCATAGTTGATTCGATTCAGCATGATATATAAGGCGTTTGGTAAAGAGTTTCTCTAACAGCTTTCCGAACACAGGAAGGAGTCCTATGGGGCGGTAAGATCCTAGCTCATTAGTTTCAACTTTGTTTGGCTTTGGTAAAATTTTAATGTAAGCCTTTTTCCAAATTTTTGGAAAGTAACCCACACGGAGGCATGCATTATAGAGAGCTGTGAGAAATTTGGAATATTTCTTTGTAAAAGCCAAGCATATGTCTGAGGTTAGGTTATCTAAACCTGGGGCTCTATTTGGATTCATGGTTACTAACGCTTCGAGTACTTCTTCTTCAGTGAATGGTTCATCCTTGGGTGTGTTAAGGTAATGTTTGTTTCTATTGCGACGGTGGAGGTGTTCACGCGTAGAGTCAACGGTGTCGTCAGGAAAGAAATGTTGCAGGAGAGCTTCAGCTGTGCCGGCACTGGTGTCAGAGTATAGTCCGCTATATTGAAGCGTCATTGGAGGTCGATGTGATGGTGCATCCTTAATTAATCGATTTGTCAGTGACCAGACATTTTCTTTGCCTTGTTGTGCGCAGAATTCTCGGAAGTGCTCAGTTGATGCCTTCTTTAGTGCAGCGGCATATGTGCGTTTAGCATTGGAATGTTGCATAGCAACTGCTGTCGAAATTTGAGTATTTTTTGAGTTGTTTAGCTTATGATGAAGTTGGATGCACTTTTTCTTAAGATCCTCGAGTTCATTATTCCACCATGGATTTGCTGCTTTGCCACGTCCTCGAATTTTCATAGATATTGAGCACGCCTTCTTGATAATTCCAGTAAGAGATTCTACAGTATTGTCCAGATCATATGCGGTAGAATTGGCAAGGTCTACATTTAAAATATCTTTCATGTTGAGCTGCTCATCTAAAACTTCTTCGAACTTCTTCCAGTTGGCTGTCTTATTGTTGTATAGATAGGTTGATGTACTTTTTGCAGCAGTAACGCTGGAGCTGTTTTCGATTTTAAAAGTTATTGCGCTGTGATCTGAATTTTGAATGGCCTCAACATTCACTGACCAATTTGTGATATGGTGTGCGAGATTTCCTGAAGCAATCGTTATATCTATGATTGAACAAGCATGTGCGCCATACCGTATCGCGTTGAATGTGGCAACCTTACCCTGATTGCTTACTTCCATATCGTTGGCAGCTATAATATTTGCAACTGCTAACCCACGATCATTTGATCTGTTTGAGCCCCATGATGAGTTATGTTATGTTATGTTATGTTATGTTATGTTATGTTATGTTATGTTATGTTATGTTATGTTATGTTATGTTATGTTATGTTATGTTATGTTATGTTATGTTATGTTATGTTATGTTATGTTATGTTATGTTATGTTATGTTATGTTATGTTATGTTATGTTATGTTATGTTGTGTTATGTTGTATTATGTTGTGTTATGTTATGTTATGTTATGTTATGTTAAAGTATATTATGTTATGTTAATGTTAACTCATTCTCTATATCCATACAAAATATCTATCAAACAAATAAAATTAAAATTTTCTTTTGAAAAATGCAACCATTCAATCAGTATTTTCTTATGACGTTATCACGTTAAACTATCGTCAGTAAACCGACTTTACAGACCACCTCTTTTTTAATTACTTTTGAATCTTCTGCTTGAAATTCACATTTTCAACCGTCTTTTGGGTCATTGAAGGACATTTGACGCTATTTTATACGAGCAATTCCATATCAAGTCATTCAAGTATTTTTGACATTGTCACCAATACTTCTAAAAATTGGTTAATTTTTAGATTTGAATACAATAAGGAGTATTCGAAAAAAAGTTTATAATTTTGAAAAAATTTAATAATTTTAAAAAAGTCTAATAATTTTGAAGAAAATTGATAATTTTGAAAAAAAAATTATAAATAAAAAAGAATTAATAATTTTGAAAAAACTTTAATCATTTTGAAAAAATTTAATAATTTTGAAAAAGTCTAATAATTTTAAACAAAATTGATAATTATGAAACAAATTTTAAATTTTGAAAAAACTTTATAACTTAAAAAAAAAATTCATAATTAAAAAAAATGAATAGTTTAAAAAAAAATTTACTAATTTTGAAAAAAATGTGTCATCTTGAAAAAATTTAATAGTTTTAAAAAAGTCTAATAATTTTGAAAAACATTGATAATTTTGAAAAAAAAGTTATATTTAAAAACAAATAAATTGTTCTGAAAAAAATGTAATAATTTTGAAAAAAATTTAATAATTTTGGAAACAATTTATAATTTCGAAAAAATTTAATAATTTTAAAAAAGTTTAATAATTTTGAAAAAAGTTTTAATTTTGAAAAAAAATTTATAATTCTAAAAAAATTTAAAAGTATTCTGAAGAATTTTTGAAAAAAAATTTATAATTAAAAAAAATGTATAATCTTTGAATCTTAATAATTTTGAAAAAATTTAATAATTTTAAAAAAGTTTAATAATTTTGAAAAAATTTTATGATTTTGAAAAAAATTTTAATTTTTAAAAAAATTGATAATTTTAAAAAAATTTAAAAGTATTCTGAACAATTTTGAAAAAAATTTTATAATTTAAAAATGTATAATCTTTGCATCTTAATAATTTTGAAAAAATTTAATAATTTTGAATAAAATGTAGGTATAATCTTTGAAACTTAATAATTTTGAAAATATTTAATAATTTTGAATAAAATGTATAATCTTTGAATCGTAATAATTTTGAAAAAATTTAATAATTTTGAAAAAATTTATAATTAAAAAAAAATGTCATAGTTTTAAAAAAATTTAATAATTTTTATAATCTTGAAAAATTTAATGATTTTAAAAAAGTTAAATAATTTTGAAAAAATTTTATAATTTTGAAAAAAAATTTAGTTAAAAAAAAAATTGATATTTTTAATAAAATTTAAAAGTATTCTCAACAATTTTTGAAAACAATTTTGGAATTTTGAAAAAAAAATGTATAATCTTTGAATCGTAATAATTTTGAGAAAAAATTTATAATTTTAAAAATGTTTAAAAGTATTCTGAAATTAATTCTGATTTTCAAAGTATTCTGAAAAATTTTATAATTTTGAAAAAATTTATAATCTTGAAAAAATTTAATCATTTTGAAAATATGTACATATAATCTTGAAAAAAAAAATAGTTTTAAAAAAGTTTAATAATTTTAAAAAAGTTAACTAATTTTGAAAAAATTTAATAGTTTCAAAAAAAAATTTTAATTAATTTTTAATTCAATAATAATTTTTAAAAATTTTTAAAAAAATTAATAATTTTGAGATTTAGAAAAATTGAAAATTATGGTATCGAATTTTTCTCAAGTAAAATATTTTTGAGTTTTCTGAAATTTTTCAAAATTTATATTAATATTTCTTTTGGTTATTTTCAAACAGAACCGCCATTCGATCTTTTCGCTCTATCGAGACGCTAGCATACGTATTCGTATGTTACGGCCATTTGCAAATCAGTCGCAGCATACATACATACCTACACATATTAGCAAGCAGATATGTGGTATTTTACTGTGATTTGCTGCGGATATTTGAATATAACGAAAAAATAATGGGAATCCCAATCAATTTTAATTTTCGTTGTTTTATTTCAATTTAACATCCGATACCTCTAAATTGATTAACCTTTAGGAATAATGCCACATACTCAGATTTTTTTCTTTTCCCATCAATTTAAAGGCAGTTAAAGCTTCAAAGGGTAAACCTAAACAGAGGTCTCCACTGCGTATACTTTATTTCATAGGAGGAAACTGCAACTACTTTTTTTATTTTATTATAAAACAACGAAGAAGAAGAAAAAGGAAGGTGAGGTATGTATTTCTACACGTACATATATACCTTTAATATATATTTCTTTGAAAACAGTTCATTGGGAAGTTTCAAGGATATTTAAAGATAAATCCTTCAAAAGGCATTTTTATACTATATTTGCCCTGGCCAAAAGTAAACCAAATTTTATTTGAATAGCTAAATATATCCTCTTTCGTTTGATATTCATATTAATCTCATAGAGTAAAGAAAAGTATTTAAACATTTTTTTTTAATTTAATGCATTGAAACTTTAAAATTCTTTAAAGCTTAAAATGCATTAAATTTTTAAATTAATGCAAAAATAATAAACTGAATTTGCAGCATTTTTACATAAAATTTACTATTTCCCATGCATACAAAATTTTTGTTAGATTCTAACATAATTATGAAGATTTTTTCGAACAGAATAATGAGAATTTGATTTCAATCATTAAAGCGGAAAAATGTGCAAAGTGAAAAGTGAGAGCGCATAGCGAAAGTAGAGTAACACACTGACATACGAACTCTTGCAATCGTACGTGCACATTTATTTATACACTTACATGCATACATACATACGTACATATTCACACTACTTGCGCCTTCGATTGAATAAAACCATCACCAAGCACTAATTCAATAGAAAGTAGAGTTTAACAATTAAATGCAATTTGATCACTTCAATTTGATTTCAAACTCAAATCATTTGGCGTGTAGCAAATACAGAATCCTTTTCATACATATCTGTATGCATACTTATACATACATACAAACATATTTACGTGCGATCTAATTACATGTAAATTTAGAGCCAATTTAAACCCCAATAAGTGAACGATTCACATGAAGGGCAATTGCAAATACACACACGGAGTCTATTTGTTTGTGTCTAAGGAAATAATAGTAGTGGTATTGCGCTTCCCATGTTACCATTTGATGTTTCCTCTGGCATCTGCAGTCTGCCTTATCGTATGCAAATGTATGCATGTAGAGTTGAGCAACGCAGCTGAGTTCTACTTGCATAAGCTAGGACGCCATCCCAAAACCAATAGCCGGGGGTAATTGACATGTAACTTACATCACGCATACCCTGGTATAGACTCAAATGCATGTAGTAGAGTATATATGTGAGTAATATATGCGAGTGTATGTGAACTCTTGACTAAACAACTTATTGCGAATTTGCTCTTGAATGCAAGAAAATGCAAGCATCTACTTTCAACTTTAGTAAATTAAAGCATTAAATATCTCAGTGAAATGGAAAGCTGCTTAATGAAATATTGGAATGGAATACAAATATTTCCTAATTTTTAGAAGTTGACGCCAGCAGTTAGATTTCAGAGTGTTAAGTTGTGGAAATGCATTCTATGGCAGCAGTCTTATCGAGAGACACACCTTAAGATACGAAGGCTGCCTTTTATATTTTGTGCCCAATGAAAATAAAACATAGAAAATAATAATGAAAATGACTTTATTCTTTCTCAAAATATTCTCCTTGGAATCTTCTGCATTCGCTTGAATCAATTTTCAAAGCACTTTTGCCACTCAGAAGTGGATACCTCCAAAACAATCTGTTTAAAGGCTTCAACTTTTGCAGGCGTTGAAAAACATTGACCTCGCATTTTATTTTTATATTAAACGAAATAAACGAAAAAGGAATCATTAGGGGCCAATTCAGAGCTGTAGGCCAGATGGCCGATTAATTCGATTTTTTAAGAGCTCAGCCGATACGTAAGATCTCGCATTGTCTTGCTGAAGGATAACCAATCTTCGGCGGTTGATTTTCCTGAATTATCCAAAAACTCATGACAAACAAATGGTTGTGCACTACTGAGAATTGGCTGTTTAAAGTTTCTCTAGTGATACTGCTCATAGTCTTCGTTTATATACTCTTCGTTTATATAGTCTTCGTTACCTAGATCAGCAGTAATATAATAGAGCCTTGAAATACAACAAAGAATCTCTGTTGCCAATAAGTGCTGCTTTGGACTAAGTAGTCAATTGAGTAGGAAAGTCTACTCTTGACGAAAAAAACTAATACTCTATAAGGCGCACATCATGCCCTTCCTAACGTGTTGTGCAGAAGCTCGGACGATGACAATATCGTATCAGGTGTCCCTTTGAGTATTTGAGAGAAAGATTCTGCGGAAGATTTTTTTAACCTTTGACGACGAGTATTGTAGACGCTGGATCAATGACCTGTATGAGTTTAATGGCGACATAGAAATAGCGCAACGCATAAAGTTCCAGCGGCTTCGTTCGCTAGGTCATGTCGTCCGTATGGAAACAAATGCTCCGGCTCTGAAAGTATTCGATGTGGTATCAGCTGATGGTAGCAGAGGGAGAGGAAGGCCTCCTCTGCTTTGGAAAGGTCAGGTGGAAAAGGACTTGGCTTCGCTTGGTGTGGCCAACTGCCATCGGTTAGAATGAGAAAGAAATTACTGGCGCGCTTTGTTAAACTCGGACAAACTTGCGTAAGCTGCTATCGTGCCAATTAGAAAGAAGAAATGTGATACTTTTCCGAGATGACTAGATTTTCTGGGACCATTTGTTTCGAGGGGCTTCTTCTTGCCGAATTCATACTATCAACTGGTGTTTTGTTTCCTGCTCATATGCATAGATCCAAGATTCGTCACCTGTTATGATGTCATAGACGTGCTTTGGACCATCGCGGCTGAGTTTTCTTAACATTTCTTCACACCAATCGACACTTGTCCCTCTTTTAGGGCGATTGTCAAATTAAACAGTATCCAAGGTGTACAAATCTTCTTGACTATCAATTATGAGATGTACGCTGATCTCATTAATACTCAAAGACGTCTCTATCGCGCGACATGTCCCTCAGATTATCAATTGACGCACAGCACCCATTGTTTCTGGCACAACCGTTTCTTTACAGCTTTCACGAAATTCATCCTGCAAGGATCGACAGCCACGTTGAAAATCGTTATACCAGCGTTTCACAGTGACTAAGTACCATACAAGTCGCAACAACGCCAAAAGTCGAAGTAAGTTTAACAATGGCACTCCTGTCTCGTTAATACATTTCAAAAATCGTAATAAATCATCGCACGAAAATTTTGACGAGTTAATTCTATGAACGCGATGAATTCTTAACCTCTCTGAAAAAAGTTTATGCTAAAAAATACTAAACTTTACGATAAAAATATTGAATTATAGCCATCCCACGCAGTGTTGCAAAAGCGACCCTGTCCAGAGGCAACCGTCATATGTGGATTTGTCATTTTCGAAAATCGAGCTAACGGTGCAAAAAATACCCACGCGTAATATATAGGTATAGATATAGATTGGCCTTTTGGCGACTCGTGGAACCATAGCAATTTATATATATGGGGCATTCTTTCTGAACGTGAGACCCCCTGCCCCCAGAATAGATTTTGACGAAAGAATGCCCCATATATAGTTTGACAACAGAAAAAAAATTTCTGTTACATTTTAGTTATCGGGCTACGTAAAAAGTAGCTGCTAAGAAATCATGATTCAATAATTAAAGGTTTGCTCCCTTGTAACATTAGAATCCCGACACTCCCTTAAAAAAAGTCGCATTCAAGAAGGGTGAAGAGAGTGGAAAAATTAAATACATTTTGGTAAAAATAGTAGCAAAAAGTATTCTTTACATAAATGGAAACAAACCGCGAACGGTTTAAAAAATAATAAATGTTTGAATGTGAATACATAAAACATATTTTATAGACAAGGGAAATTGCAAAGTCTGATAATAAAATAAAAACTTGTGCCACTTAATCCAAGATTATATATTGTGAATTAATTTTTAATTTTAAAACCGATCGCGAAGTTGCAAAAGATTCACCAATATTTACTTCATGTTATGTCACAATGAAAACTTTTATAGAAGAAACAAATTAATCATATAATTAATGGACTAAAAACAAACTTTGAACATACTTACACCTTATATTACTACGATTTGGAGTTTTGACCTCCAAGTCACGATTATTTTTACATAGAATGATAGAAACAAGATTGCGCCCATCAGAGTGCGTGACGTCGCATTAACTGAGTTGTGCAGTGTTGCCAACCATTTGCTCTTTACAATAAATTTACAGCTTTTTTATACCCAAAATGCGAAAATTTTTAAGTTTGGTTTTATTTCTTTTTTTAATTTAAAGCTACCGAAATTGTAAGTTAAAAAAAACTCTGAGAAGATTTTAGCGTTAATGAAAATTTGTTGGTTCTTATAAAATTTAATATATTGAAAGTGTAAATTTAATTTTTCGCACTTTTTAAGGTTATGCAAGAATATTAAATGTCCCTCTCTCAACTCTTCTTAACTTTGAAAACCTTTTTACACATTTTAAAAAGCGTTTGAATTTACTGAGTGCGAATTAAAACCAAAGAGGTGTAATCGTTTCTTCCGGTCCTCAATCCTTAGTGGGACATAGGGCATCAAGAGGTGTATTCATAGTAAAAAAAAAGCAAAAAAATACCAGAAAATACTTAAGAAACCATAAAGACATTTTTACAAATCTTGTTAAATAACCTCAAATAAAGCAAAAAAGTCGTTTTCTTAACAAAACAGTTTGTCTTACCAAACACTCATAAATTAAATTGTACATAACCAAACAGACATTTATTAAAAAAAACGCACATTTTAAAGACAATTTGTCACCCATACAAAGTTCTTTAAGTAATTCAATAAAAATTTGGTATTTCATTTTCTTTAAATGGGAATTTTAGTGCGTTTTTATATCCAAAGCTAGGCAACACTGTAGTAGCGGGAGAGAGGTTTGACTGCTGGAAGGAGAAGAACACCAACAATAACCGCGGGCGATGCGACCAGATGTTAAAAAGTAAAGCTAAATAAAACCAGAGAATGTTAATGAGTTTAACATTCTCTGATAAAACTGAGTGAATTATTGAACTAATTAAAAAAATGTATATTTTACAAAATTATAAACATTACATTTTAATTAGAACAGGCTAGAAATATGTCATGAAAATAAACTAAAACTTCGAGACTTAATAAAAAAAAATGCTAAATCAAGTTACGAAAATGGTAATCTGGCCATACTGGTGCTATGATAATACGACGTCACTCATTTTCAAATTTGCTGAAAGCAAAGTAACGGTACCACGATAGACGCCATCTCATTATTCTTTCCGTCATTTTCTTACATTACTAATTACATTCCTCTAATTTTTTAGCAATACTCATGAAGCTGATAATGCTCTGGGCACTTGATCCACCTATGTGAAGGTAGCTAATTGGAAACAAGTTCCGTCAGCCCCAACTTTCTTATACTGAAGCTTGCGATGTTATCAATCGTGGCGAGACTATCCAATTATTTCCCCAGTTCTAACTCTTTGGGAAATGCTAGCTCTTTGCAAAATATGAATTCCTTCAAAAGCACCACATCATAAGAAATTAAGCTTTTTCAATTCTCCATTAATGTACCAATCTCTGTCAATCTCTCTATCATGCCCTAACTTAAGCAGTATGTCAGTATGTATTCCATGTCATACTAGTCCTGGACATACCGATACAAACTCTTGAGCGATTTTTACCACTAAGCACACCATTTTGAAAATTAAATGTTTTTTCTACAAATTTTGTATCCGTTTAAGGAAGCCGATTTGTCAAGAGCGAACGAGAAAGCTGCTTACTGAATTTCAGAATTCGGGCAATGCTTTGAAAATGTAAATTCGAATAACTGTTATTTTTGGTCCCTGTTAAAAAGTCACATTTTAATTTTATCCCAATAATGTGGCCATTATATAATAGAATTACATATGTACATACAAATAGACGCTACCAGAATATGCACGACTATGTAATTGAAAAAAAAAAGTCTATTGGCACATAAATATATTTTAGAGCAATCGTGAATGCTGAAAACATCTTTAAAAAATCAATAAATTTGTTCTTAAATAATGCTCACTCCCTCCTGAGTAAATCGACATAAACTACTTTCTTCTTCTTCTTTCCCCACTTACGTGGTTTTCGCCACACGGAACCAGCGTCCTACTTTACATTCACACAAAACAATTTACATATTTCTTTCATACATTTTGCACTTTAAAAATTCGCTTTGCTGATATATTTGCAATAAAAATAAAGTTTTACTATTCATGCGAATTTCTCTTGTGTTGACAGTTATCCCATATTCCTTCAGGGAAATATGAACCAGTGAAACAAATTTCTATTACGTCAATTGCCAACTAGCATTCTTGGGACTAGATGAAGAGCAGTTCAAAAGCAGTCGCTTAAACTATATTAACTTTATAATTTTTTTAATAAATTTTAAAACACGAAATGGTAGTAACTTCATTAGCTTCAAATCTCCTTCTTAGATTCCAACAAAAATTATTTTTTGATGACCAAATAAAAAGTCGCTTAAGAACAAAACTCTAAATTTTATTTCATTTATTGAACTGGACACTCGTTGTGAACTATGGAAAAAGTGATGCAAGGTGAGACAATGAACCCTTCTCGGCAAATTATAGTGTAAAATAAGCTGTGATAGTTGCTCGCATGGAAGCCAGTGTTTCATTCATTGACGAGCCACCCATTCGGAAGCAGTTGATAATTATGCCAAAATTTTGCTGGGTATCGTCGTGAATTATATGTAGGTATGTTTCTATGGCTAAATCCAAACATGCATGCATTTTGGGAGCTATGCATTTTAAATATAAATACTATGCTGGCAAGAAACCTATACATACATACATATCACATACACTTATATTGAATTCTGTTGGTGACATCGACATGTCGTCAATCAGTGAAGATTCGATGAATTTGATTGATATAAAATTATATTTGGATAGGATATGTAGTGCAAAGTGCAGTAGCTATGGAGCATGCATACATATATACATACATGCATATTTATGTAGGTTAAAAAGAAATATTTATATTTATTAAAGTGATGTTGAAATGTCTCTCGCACGTAGGATGCACTCAAAAAGAATATAAGAGCATTGCTATAAAATATTTAGTAAGAGAAAAATTGAAAAAAGGGTATTCTTAAAAAATGGAATAATTCAAAAATCTTCAAAATCGAGTCTTTTAACATTTAAGGTTTTTGTTTTGCTTCCATTATGATACAATCTTGTAAGGCAACCGTACAGAGCACCTATGTGGTGAAAATAAAGAATGTTTGTTCCGCAATAACTCAAAAATTTTTAAAATTCAGTTTTTACTTTTTTACTATTTATACTGGACATCAAGATTGGTTAGAGTTTGGTTTTTTTATTAGTTCTGCTAAAACAATCATATTTCTTCTCATGATATATATGTAGGGTCCGGCACTCGAAGTGTAGCCAACTCCAGACCGCTCGCGCAGATGATGCTCGGGCATCAGCTGTCTGTTAGTTGGCTAAATGACAGTCCAAAGTATTGCTTACAAGCGCATTTTGCCGAGAGTAACCGCGAAAAAAACTCAGTAATGGCAACCAGCGGTTGTTTGTGAGCTCGAGCACCTTAAAGTAAATAAAGTTTTTTTCGCACCATTACTCGTGACAATGCTACTGGTAGCATCGCGAAACGTCTTGGAGGTGGTCATCAAAAGACTGCAACGTCACGTGAAATGGTTCAAAAAGTGAAGAAGCGACTTGAGAGAAATCCTCGACGAAGTGCCAATCAAATTGCGAAAGTACTGAAAATATTTGACCGTCGCATCCGCCGCATGCTGAAAAATAGTCTCAAGCCTTACAAGATCCAAAAGGCGCATGATCTCACACCAAAGCAGCAACAAGTCAGACTTGAGAGAGCGAAGGAGTTGCTTCGCTTGGCCAAAAGCTGTCAATTTCCGAACATTGTGTTTTCTGACGAGAAAATCTTTCATATTGAGCAATTCGTAAACTCCCAAAAGGGGTTTTTGACCGACCGTTGATACGAGAATTTGAGTCATCGATTGGCAGCACCTGCCACAGGTATTGGTTTGGGCCACTGTAACCGCAGATGGGCGCTCTCCAATCGTTTTCATCGAGCCTGGCGTCAAGGTAAATGCGAAATATTATCGGGAAAGTATTCTGCAGGTTGCTTTGAAGCCGTGGGCAGACAAACATTTCGGTGGCAGACCATGGACGTTTCAACAGGACTCTGCACCGTCTCACAAAGCTCGAGAACCCAAGGTTGCTAAAAAACAGCATTTCGAACTTTATAACGTCCACACAATGGCTCTCAAGCTCACCAGACGCGTATCCGATGGATTATTCTCTTTGGGCCATTTTGGAGAGCAAGGTCCAAACTAAAAGATTCACCAGTCTCGAGGCGTTGAAAAAAGCCATTGTCCGCGATTGAGCCAAAATACCTGCAAGTCAAATTCATGGAGCTTGTTATCCATTTCTGGACCGTCTGAAGGCCATAGTCAAGGCAAAATGTGGTCATATCGAGCAAAAGTAAACTGATTCTTAATTTTGTATTATTTTCACACATAAGAAATGTGAATTGAAAATTGAAAATTTGAATTGGTTACACTTCCAGTGCCCGACCCTGTACTAAGAGACATTGTGTTAAAACTTTTCTTTTACATTATGAAGGTTCTTTCAAAGGACACGCCTAGATGTTGTTTTAAAATAAAATATGTACGAATTTAGATTCGTTGAACTTTCACTATCTTCATTAAAATACGGCTCTTAAAAATGATATGTGAAAAATTATTAATAATTTGATTTATTATTAATATTAAAATTGCATCCATTGCATAATATTTTTTTAAGAAAGCTGAAGCTTGGAGGATCTATCATAATACATAGATAATAGGCGGCTTCGAGTAGCCACTTCTCTGCTCGCTATGTTTGGTCTTTGCTCGCTTGGCGAAAAATTTGAATGTGAAAGCAACAACAAAGTTATCGAGCAAAATTCGCCCTTAGTCAGGAAGTATATACCTCATAAACTTGGTAAAACTCACTATTTTCAATGCTGCTCTTCTTTAGACCGCATTTACAAATTTTTTGCTTTAATGGCTTCAAACGTCCATCATCGGTTGCTATGAGGAACTTCCGAAAAAATTTTGGAAAAAAGCTTTTTGCGTTCTACCATAGAGGTAAGAGAGTTAGCAGATCCAACGAAGAGACCAGGATGGAAGCCATGAAGATCACGCATTATTATAAATGAGCAATGAGTGAAAAAATGCGTTATTCGAATCAGTATATTATATTATACGAGGTTTATACGAGGTTATACGATAGTTCAACAAATAAGGTGAATTTTCAATTTTCGACTTTCGATTATCATTTTTTTATGTTGGTACACTCGTCTCGACGTTATGTGTGTTCACGGTTTTAGCCTGTTTAGTTTGTTTGTGAGAGGCATAAAAAAACAAGTGTTTTGCGAGTTCGGCGATTTTCTGCTATCGAAAAAAATGGATGAAAGAAGTTGCATCAAATTTTGTGTAAAAAGTGGCATTAACTGCTCAAAAACACTTGAAATGTTGACAGTGGCATACGGTGAGAGTACTCTGAGTCAAAAAAATGTTTAATAAGGCTTTTCACAGAAGATCGAGAAGATGTGAATGACGGCGCTCACTCTGGACGCCCCAGCACATCAACAGCCGATGAAAATGTTGGTAAAGTGAAGAAAATTGTTAGGCGAATCGTTGAATCCCAATTAGAGAAATTGCTGAGGATGTTGGCATATCGGTAGGCTCATGCCATGCAATCTTTTGGGAAAATTGACGTCAATGATAATCCAGATTTGCTTAAAAGGGTCATAACTGGCTACGGATCAGCGATATATGGTTATGACATCGAAACCAAAGCCCAGTCGTTCGGATGCTAATTGCCAAAACCGTGAACATATCTTCAAAACGAGTTCACAAACATAAAAAAAATAATAATCGAAAGTCGAATGTACGTAGCTCGCGAAATTTGAAAATCCACCTTATTTTTTTAACAAACCTCGTATATTATATCAGTAAGGACATTTCCTCGAACCCCGTTTGAGCTGTGAGTTATGATTTGAAGTAGACTGGAAATAGTTCATTTGCCTTTATAACAACCGAGTTAGGAATAAAAAATTTATGGATAGACTGAAAAGTTGACTGAAAGTTGACTAGTAACCAGCACTTCAAATAATTTTGGAATAGTTGTAAGCATTGCAGTGCTCCTGTAGTAAAGCGTGGTTAAGTTTCAAGGGCCGGTGTTGATTTAGAATAAAATACAATTTTTTTAGAAAATTATTGGCATTTCTTATGTTTTGATAATATTGGAATGTATGGAACAAAATATCGGCCAAGTGGCCACCGCGGACTCGGCGGCACACCTCCATCCGATGGTCCAAATTTTCGATGACGCTGAGGCATAATTGAGGTTCTATGCCGTTAATGTGCCGAATTATCTCATCCTTTAGCTCGCGAATTATTGCTGGCTTATCGACGTTCACCTTTTCTTTCAAATAACCCCAAAGAAAGAATTCCAACGGTGTCGTTGACGTTTAGGTGTGATTCACATTCACCATCGGCCCTTAAAATTTAACCACCCTTCAAAGGGTATCTATAAAAGGTGGTGTGATAAACGTAGTTGATTTCTTCTTCTTCAACTCGCTTTTGATGAGCAAAACGGATTGACGGAAAGTTGTTGTTGTATTGTGAACGCACGATAATTTCATTTTATCTACTTGTCATTCATTCCACTCTTATATTCTCCTTCATTTGATAGTTTTAATTTAAAAATGTTGTCGTTGCTCGAATGCCCCACCTTAAATAGATTCGTCTTGTGCCAAGCCTTCCTGAACAGAAATGTCAGCACAGTTTGCCATTATCAGCTGTCAAACCATATTTATCGATATCGATAGTTCTTATGCAGCTAAAAAAACACTCGATGCAAGTACACTATCACTATATTTTATGTTTTTCTATCTTCTGTAAAAAAAATGATTTCGTCTTCTCATTTGATAACATGTACAAGGCGACCCAAAATTAATCATCCTATTTTTTTTAATAACTTTTAATATAAATAAAAATACATTATTTTGAGCGAAAGAAATCTTTACTTTCACTCTTACGCGCTCCATTGCTTCTCTGTTTGTATACTGCAGCTGTCTAGTTTACAAGTGTCAGTGTTTTTGCGCCAACTTGTACATGCACAAACAACCCACGGCAGATGATAACACATTAGCATTTTGACAAGACAAGTTCCCCACGCGGCATCACAATGGTACATGAGCCTGAGTTTGTCCCACAGTAGACAACCGCTTCAACCTAACCTAACATTTTGACTAGTTTTGATTTTATTAGTGCGATTTTTTTTGTATAAAAGTGTAAAACACTGTCTAACAAAAAGCATATAAATATTGGTATGGGAATAATTTCCCCCCTCGTAAAAGAGGTGTCGCTGCTGATACTATTTTGGTGTTTGCTCTAGTAATATACTGGTGATTTGAAGGTGTATATGTGAAGTCTCGATCGCAGTAGTTGTCATTTGTTTGAAGCCTAAAGATCCTCTTTTATCTGATGTCAAAAATGGCTATGTTCGTCCCGAAAATTTGCATTTGCGGGAATTCATCCTTCATTAGTACCTCTTAAAGAAAAGGGCAGCTGAAACGTGTCGTATGTTGATAAATAAAGGGTGATTTTTTAAGAGCTATAGGAAAGTTTTTCAAAAAAACAGACGTAAAATTCAGAAAAATGCATGAAATTTTTATTGAAATCGATAGTACAGTCCATATAATTTAATGTTTGATTATGAAGATTATTTCACTGCGTCCGCTCCGCTTAGTCCAATTTTGGCATACTCGTTCCAATGTTTCGGCCGGTATCTCACATATAAATGCTTTAATGTTGTCTTCCAATGCGTTAATTGAAGCAGGCTTGTCTGAATAGACATGAGCTTTAACATAGCCACACAAAAAATAGTCTAAAAAAAACATACAAGGCGTTATATCGCACGATCTGGGTCGCCAATTGACAGGTCCCGAACGTGAAATAAAATGTTCACCGAACTCGCCTCTCAACAAGTCCATTGTTACGCGTGCTGTGTGGCATGTGGCACCGTCTTGCTGAAACCACATGTCATGCAAGTCAAGCTCTTCATTTTGGACAAAAAGAAGTTGGATATCATTTCACGGTAGCGCTCACCATTCACAGTTACGTTACGATTCGCAGCATCTATGAAGAAGTACGGTCCAATGATACTTCCAGCCCATAAACCGTACCAAACTGTGACCTTTTCTGGATACATTGGTAGCTCTTGCAATTCTCCTGGCTGATCCTCACTCCAAAATCGACAATTCTGCTTATTTACGTACCCATTAATCAAAAAAAGAGCTTCGTCGCTGAACACAATTTTTCGATAAAAAAAGTGGATCTTCGGCCAACTTTCCAAGAGCCCATTCTCCATTCTTCTTCTTGCAGTAGCTGTATTTTGAAAGGCTTCAGACCTAAATCCTTTCGCAAAATTGCTGCGAACGGCGACAAATCGATAATTGATGGTCATCATTAACACTGGCCGATACAGCTGCGATATTTTCTTCAGCTCGCACTCTACGAAAGCGTCTTAGTGGTTTGATGTCCAATAATGTAAATTTGGTACTAAATTTAGTCAGAATAGCTCGAATAGCCCACACGAACCGTGCGTCAGCTGTTTAAACCAACTGTTTAAGATAATAGCTAAAAAATCACCCGCTCATCAAATACAACTTGTAAAAAGTGGTTTCGATGCTTCCAAAGTGGCAATTTCGACGTGAGTGGTGAAGATCGCGAAAGGGCACCGAAAAAATTCGAAGATACTCAACTACAGCAATTATTGAATGAAGACGCATGTCGAACCCTTGATGATATGTCTAAAGAGTTGGATGTTGACAGATGAACCATCGATAAACGTTTGCACGCGATGGGAATGGTCGAGAAAACAGATAATAGGGTGCCACATCAATTGAAGGAGAAGAGACGAGAGACGTTTGGTGACGTGTGAGATGCTTATTGAAATGCAGAAAGAAAAGGTTTTCTGCATCGCATCGTCACTGGAGATGAAAAATTGATCTATTATGATATTATTGGCAGATGAACCAGGTCCATCGGCAGCGAAATAACATATTCATGTTTCAAAGGATAGCTTGTGCATCTGGTGGGATCAGGGAGGTGGCATCTATTATGAACTCCTTAAACCAACTGAAACCATCATTAGCGATCGCGATCGGGCAGTAGGCAAACTGATTTTGCTGCATGCTAACGCCAGACCACACGTTGCTAAATCGGTCCAGAAATATTTAGAGGGACAGAATTGGGAAATCTTGCCCCACCCGCCGCATTTCCCAGACAATGCACCTTCGGGTTACTATCTGTTCCGATGAATGCAGTAAGCCCTTATTGGAGAGCGGTTCATTTCTTACGAAAGCACTGCAAACTGGCTCAGTGAATGGATCAAGTCAAAAGAACTCGAATTTTTCGTCAGAGGAGTCCGTATGCTGCCTGAAAAATAAAGTTAAGTTGTATCATGCTTTGGCTAAAAAAGGACGGAAACTTATTCCCATACCCAATACAAGTTTCAAACTTTACGCAAAAATAGAAAAAATTCACAAACTTTTCATTCCAACTCCGCGAACTTCAAATAGGATTTATGTATAGAAAAAGATTTGGCATGCAGTTTTATAGTACATTATTGATTGATTTTCTATAATTTTTTTCCTTGCCGTTCTTACGCATTTTCCTCATATAACAAATGTACAATATTTTTTTTTTTTTGTTTATTTGATTTATGTAGTAATTGTTCGAGAATTAGCTTTATACACAAAAATTGAACATTCAAAAACAGTGAGAAAAACTGATCAAAACTTTTGGTGCTATCATTTTGTCGCGGGGTGTATGTGTGCGGTACTATAATTATGTATGTGGGTACTATAATTATTACCTCATAGAGGTTTTTATTCCACTGGAAAGATGATTCATAAAATAGTTAACAACAAAAGCTGTTAAAGATTTTTAGTTGATGGAAAATTTTCACACATACTCATGCATACAAACTTGAATTCTGCGAATCAGAACGTTGAAAAAATCTTGTATGTGCATTCATACATTATACTCCTATAGATACTACATACATATACAGATATGTACACTAGATCGTGCCGCAATAAAATGTGATACAGTGAATCTCTTAGCTTCACTTCACTTCAAACTTCCACTTTATTATACCAAAAATTATAACTAAGTAATTTGCTGCATGCTCAAAATTTCTCAAAAAAACTTATTAAAAAAGTTAAAGTTGTGATGAAAATATTGGTTTTTTTTTAATTTACAAAAAGTTTGAAAATTTAATTTATATGGATTTCATAGTAAAATAAACTACAGTGGTGGTCACGATTTTAGCACACTATACACAACTTTGAAGCTGTCCCACTTTCCTTTTTGCTTTTCGACAATTCACTACGAATATTTTTCTCTGGGTGTTGTTTACAATTAAAATAACAAGAACCGTTATAGTTCGTAGAATTTGTTTTGCAATTTTTTTCTTAAAATTCAGTTGAGTGCAAGAGCTGCTTGTTTGAGCTGGACACGAAGTTAGCACATATCAATAAATAATTCCTCCCACTAAATTTTTTCTAAGTATTTGAACTTTAAAGTTTTTATATTTTAGCTATTATGTTGATTGTAATTAATGTGAAAAAAAATATGTTAGACATGGCGAAAGGTTCTTGGTGCTCCGAAGCGCAGGGGGAAGTAATTCAACGTATGAATTCTTCTGGGAGCTCTGTGTCTGAGATATCCTGACTTCTAAAGTGTTCACGCAAAATGATTTATAATGCTCTTACTCATATTAAGCGCCATAAGACATTTAAGAAGGTAAAATAACGCCCACGACGCCGAAAGACAACAGCTAGGGAGGATTTACTAATATGCAAAGCCTCGCGAACAGACCCTTTTAAGAGTTCTAATGCCATAAAATCGCAAGTTTTATCGGAATATGGAATAAATGTTTCTTCCAAAACCATTAGAAGGCGTTTAAATGAAAACGGGTTGCGTGGGTGCATAGCTCAACACAAACTTTTGGTGTCAAAAAAAAATTTGTAGGCCAGGCTGAACTTTGCAGGGAACATATCCATAAACCAATAAATTTCTGGAAAAATATTTTATGGAGCGATGAATCGAAGTTCTTTCGTCTCGGATCTGACGGGAAACAATATGTTTGGAGACCGAAAAATAAGGAACATGATCCTCGCTACACATTAAAAACGGTGAAGCATGGTGGTGGAGCGTCATGGTTTGGGCATCATTTTCCTGGCGAGGTGTTGGACCCATACACAAAATAGATTCGCGTATGGATCAATATGTTTACAAAAACATACTTACTGATGTCATGATCCCTTAATATGGCGTTTCATGCATGACAATGATCCTAAGCACACTTCACGATTGGTGAAGAGTTGCTTGGAGGATCACAAAATTAGTGTTTTGAAGTGGCCAGCTCAATCACCGGATCTCAATCCGATTGAGAATTTATGGAATGATGTCGAGAAGCATATTCGAGCCGTGAAACCGAGGAATTTGAACGATTTGTGGTCGGAGATTAAGACTACTTGGTATGGAATACCCCAGACGAGATGTGCTGCCCTAGTGGAGAGTCTACCACGCCGATGCGATGCTGTTCTCAAGAGTGGTGGATATCCAACTAAATATTAAGTTTTTCTTTCACTAATGTGTTGTTCTTTGAAAGTAAATGAGAAATATCCATATGTGTGCTAAATTCGTGTCCTCCATTATTATAGGGTGCTTGTATTTAAACCAGTTTTAATAAGTAAGGAGAAAAAAACAAGGTTCTGATTATCAGGCCTCTCTTTCTCCTTTCTACAAAGACCCGCCAGGGATAAATATTGCCGCTAGATTATTTGAATATAAGCAATAAACGCAAAATGAATGTTACTGCATTATAGTGTGCTAAAATCGTGACCACTACTGTATATTTTGTTAAAATAAACTATATTTAAACAAACTAAATTTGTTTTTTTAATTTTAAGAAACATAAATTGTGAAAACTTGTCAATAATCCCTGTACGCGCGCCACCAATTGTAAGATAAAATCGGCCTTAATATTTCATATCTAGTAAAATTTTGGGGAAAAAGAAATCCATTATTATCTCGGGAGATGATTGTACTGATCGATGTCTCATGAAGTATCCATCAAACAATTTGAAGTTGATGCTCATTTCTAACTAAAAAAAATCGCACGGCACAAATAGAAAAAGGAGCTCGGCCAAGCACCCTAACAGAAGTGTGCGCGAGTTATATATAAACCTCTGTTAATAACAGAGCTAATGTTATTAACATGACAATAACACAATAGTGATGTTAAACAATATAAACGATGTTAAATGTTAAGAAGTTAAAGGTTAAGAACTGTTAATGGAAAAACAATGTTGGGGAACCTAAATTGAACAGTTCTAGTAACAACAAATACACAAATAGTAAAAAGGAATGTTGGATGGAAAAATACCATTGCAACTGAGCTTTTAGGTGGCGTGATGCTTTTTGTTTAACTGTTCATAAAATGCAACTTTGTTTTAGGTAATAAGCAATTTGTTTTAGAATATACAGATTAGTCTTAAGTTGACGTTGAAGATTAAAGTCTTGTTTTCTGCAAACTACTCACTGTTTCATTTTAGATATATAATTCGCGCAAACTATTTTTTTTTTGTTTTTTTACAACTGCATTTAAAAAAAAAATATTTTTTTTTTGTTTTAAATTATCATTTTTTTATTTTTATTTTAAGCTTACAAAAATGTAAATGTGAAATATTTTGTCCCAATTTTTTTGCAAACTGCATTTAAAAAAATATGTATTTTTTTTTTAATTTTTAAATTATCATTTTTTTATTTTTATTTTAAACTAACAAAAATTTAGATGTGAAATATTGTGTCCCAATTTTTTTATTAATTATATTTTAAATTTTAATAATAATAATAATTTTAAATTTTTAAACTGTCATTTTTTATTTTAAGCTTAAAAAATTTAGATGTGAAATATTTTGTCCCAATTTTTTTTGCTATGTTTACAACTGCATTTAAAAAAATATATTGTTTATATATTTTTTTTAATTTTTAAATTATCATTTTTTTATTTTTATTTTAAGCTTGAAAAAATTTAGATGTGAAATATTTTGTCCCAATTTTTTTTATTAATTATATTTTAAATTTTAATAATAATAAAAATTTTATATTTTTAAGTTTTCATTTTTTATTTTCAGCTTAAAAAATGTAGATGTGAAATATTTTGTCGCAATTTTTTTTGCTATGTTTACAATTTTTTATTTTAAGCTTGAAAAAATTTAGATGTGAAATATTTTGTACCAATTTTTTTTATTAATTATATTTTAAATTTTAATAATAATAATTTTAAATTTTTAAACTGTAATTTTTTATTTTCAGCTTAAAAAATGTAGATGTGAAATATTTTGTCCCAATTTTTTTTGCTATGTTTATATATTTTTTTAAATTTTTAAATTATCATTTTTTTATTTTTATTTTAAGCTTAAAAAAATGTAGATGTGAAATATTGTGTCCCAATTCTTTTTATTAATTATATTATATTTTAAATTCTAATAATAATAAAAATAATAAATTTTTAAGTTGTCATCTTTTATTTTAAGCTTAAAAAATGTAGATGTGAAATACATATTTTGTCGCAATTTTTTTTGCTATGTTTACAACTGCATTTAAAAAAATACATATTTTTTTTTAATTTTTAAATTATCATTTTTTTATTTTTATTTTAAGCTTAAAAAAATGTAGATGTGAAATATTTTGTCCCAATTTTTTTTATTAATTATATTTTGAATTTTAATAATAATAATAATTTTAAATTTTTAAACTGTCATTTTTATTTTACGCTTAAAAAATGTATGTAGATGTGAAATATTTTTTCCAAATTTTTTTTTCTATGTTTACAGCTGTATTTTAAAAAAATTATATAGTTAGTTTAAATTTTTAAATTATCATTTTCTTATTTTTATTTTAAGCTTAAAAAACTGTATAAGTAAATGTGAAATATTTTGCCGCCCAGGTCCTACTGTGCTTCGGGGAAGTACAAGAAATGTAGTACATATATTTCTATATTATCGTGAATTAATTTAACTAAACTAACAATAAAACGAGTACAGCATTTTTCATACAAATACACGCATATGAATGTACAGGTATTTGTGCGCGATCGGTATAAAAGCCACTGGATGGGCGTATGGGCTAGCAAAGTTCTAGAAGTCTTCGTCAAGTTCGGATGGTCTGTTGTTCATTGTGTGAAAAATTGAAGATGAAATATTGCATGATTTGTATATGTATATTTATTTATTCTATGAAAATGTATGATACAAATACTTTATATGACAATGTATGAATTTGCTTTCAAATCCATTATAGAGAAAAAATGTGTAGGTGAGTATTGAATGAATGAAAATGTTTCCCTGGCGTGTAGAATTGCAGCGCCTCGTATGTAATTATAATAGAAACTATTGCAGAATATGACTTTTGTATATAAGTACATATATAAATGATATGTGTATGTATGTATATGATATATGTACATATGTGTGTATGACAGGTTTAGTTAACATAAATATGATTTTTTAAGTTTGGGCCTCAGAGCAAAATATGATAATATATCGATATTCACGCTCGCATACATGCATATATACATACATGCATGTAATGATATTTCCACATATTTACATGTATCTACCTATTTTACTATTTGCTTTTTTCAATAATATAAATTTGTAATGCATTATTGAAACCAGCATTTTATAAAAAAATGATAGTAAAGAATGGGTCTTTTTATGAAGCAAGTAATTTGTAATAATTGTTTCGGTGTTCATGTATCCAAAACCCAGAGTACGTTAATGTACATTACACATACACACCAACGTTCTTTGCAAAAGCCTTGCAAGGTAGGGGAGAGTGAAAGAGCAAAATGACATTTCATTTTGAGGGGAAGTTGCAACTTTTTACTGTTTAAATTTTCACTTGTAAGAAATTGCAAGTAAGAAAAGCAGCTGATCGCAAAGTAAAAATAAATAATATAATAAATAAAAGGATATTTATATTTTTAAATTTTTTGCTAATGTCTGTACCATTAACTCTAGACATAAATAAATATACATATGTATATATTTATCTTCGCAATATATAGCTGTTTTCAGTTGCGCTGCATAAGTAAAAAGTTCCTAAACAGAAAGTATATGATGCGTAATCCTTTGTATTTCCTAAATGCATGCATCAAGTTATGTTGTTAGGGGTAGTCAGAGTGCAGATAAAATGATGATTTTCGATAACTTTTTTTATTTTGCTAGTCAATTGCCTTTTTTTACAAAAATAAAAACATAGCATTAATACTCACGTTTCGACTTGATTTTAGCAACATTTCAAAAAAAAATTAATAATTGCAAAAGTTATCGCTGTTTGTGTGGAGCCCGTTTCTCCAGAAGTCCCTTGCGGTGATCATCACAAGTCCTTGGAGATTCATCTAAAATCAATCGGACAAGAGAAATTAGTTTTATTATTGTAATAGATAATCTTGTGCCTCATCGAAGCTTTTTTTCAAAACTAACAATATGGCGCCCTCAGGAAATATTTTTCAGAGTTTAGAGAGAAAAACCCGACAATTAATTGTTTAGAAAAAATCAAATTTTTTAACAAAAAATCCTACGATCAGGCACGAGTTTTTTATGTTTTTCAAAAGCAGTATAAATTTTATTGAAATTTACCAAGCGGTTTTTAAGTTACAGTGATCACCAGTTCAAAAACCATAGTTTTGAGAAAAACGCATTCAAAGTTTTGTTACTTGCTATCGAACGCTCCGTAGCGCCCGAGCGCCCTTTGTTAATTGTTGAATAACTCGAAAAGTATTTGTCGGATTCACTTCAAATTTTCACACAATATTTTTAAGATATTATACTTTAAGAAAATGTAAAAAAAATATTATATTTTTTGAAAATTCTGACTACTCCTAACCCCTTATGGGTACGCATCACAAGCCCAAATTTATCATCACGCCATAAAGTGGCGCAGTTTCTTTCACAAATATAAAAGTACCAACCCAGACCGTAGTAAGGTACTAGTAAAACCACCCGTCACCAATCAACAATTTTTACCCGCCTCAGGATTTCCTCAACGAATGCTTAGTTTTGGAGAGATTAAGGAAAAAACACTTTGGCTCGGCGAACCCAGCGTCTATTTCATCCAAGAAAGCAATTTAAGTACATATACGAAATTTTGTAATAATGTATGTAACCTATAATTTTAGTTCTAATTATCTTTATATTTCCGAAAAGATAAAGTCTGCTTTGATTCATATTTTTGTATATATTTTCCTTTAACCCATTCGGAGAACACTTTCATATGCATAATTGTTTTTGTTGTTGTACCAGCATAAACATTCCCCATACATATATGGGGAATGCTGCTGAAGTGACAGTCCTTGGCCGGATATAAATCCGGGTCGTTCCGGTAACGTAAAATTGACTGTCGTGGGACCGTTCTCATAACAGTTCCTTAAAAATATGCATACATACATATTCAAAAAATTTAAGTTTCAAATTTTGATTTTTTTTTCTCAAAACAGCCATGGTCTAGAAAGCTTTATTCTATCACAAACATCACCATGGCATACCCCCTTCTATTTTCGAATTCCACTTACCTTTCTACAAATGCTGGTTAAAATGTTCATCGTGCTATATTTGTTAAACAGAATGACAATATTTTTTATTTATGAATGTGTGAAGTTTAGTTGATTGATGAGATTAAGAGATGAATTTTGGTCATTGACCTTGATCAGCCATTTTTTGTGCTGTTTTTAATATATTTTATTTTTTTACTCCTTAAAATAAAAATTATTTATCAAAACTTCGTACTCAGACTTTATATTAAGATTTCTAAACTATTGATAGTACAACTCCAAATTCATGCCATCGTGGATTTCATCTAGAAGGAAATGTAAAATTTAAGCTGAATGAGCAAACATTATTTAAATTTTTTCAATTTACAATCGCATAGACGAATGGGATCCTTATAGATGGTGTACCATTTCTTTAGAACAATTTTTTCCGATTTGGTGCCTGTTTGCGCCGCGATCAGTTTCTTTAGGTCGCCAATGGTGTCATCGGGATTGCACTTCACGCGCACCTACGAAAAACAAAACTGCTTGTAATTTATTCATATTATTTAAACATGCTTACTTTTTTCCCCAAACGATCGTTGCAGGTGATTTCAATCATTTTTGCGCTTTAACATAAGACAATTACTCTGAAAAATACAACTGTAATATCTCTAAAACAATCCGCAAAACAACTAGATAAATGACTTTTTATTTGACATTTCCTACAGCTGACAGTATAAACATTTTGATGCCAATGGATTACAGAGTTGCTCTTATTTATATGCTGACTAAAATTATATAAACTTGATTAGCGCGATAAACGTTTACGCGATTTTGGCATTATTAATATGGACTATAACAGAAATAACGAAACATGCGGGTTCGATGTAAAGAGTAACTTAACTATATTTTATCAGTTGTGAATAGAAATGGCTAGAGCGGCCTTCATGAAGATCAAAAAGATACTGACACGCCGGGACATACCAATCGGGTTAAAGACAAGATTTTTAATATGTTATGTATGGTCAACACTCTTATATGGATGCGAGGCCTGGACATTTAAAACCGTAAGCACACACCGACTAGAATCTTTCGAAATGTGGTGTTACAGAAAAATGTTGAAAACAAGCTGGAATGACAAAATATCAAATGACGTAGTGATAAATAGAATGCAAACCGCTAGGAACATGCTTACGGACATAAAAAGGAGGAAAGTCGCTTATTTCGGACACATAACAAGAGGTGACAAGTATGATATTTTAAAACTGCTGATGCAAGGAAAAATTGAAGGACAAAGAGGAATTGGTAGGAAAAAATGGCAGGGCTAGACAACATCAAAAAGTGGACAGGCCTCAAAACAATCGGCGAACTAACAGCAGCAGCGAAACCCAGACAAAAATATAAGGACATCATTAATAATATGACCTGACAACCGTACGACTAAGATCACAATGACGTTTGTATGTAATCGCGAACATCCAGTATGGATTCGCCGATTAAGAAGAAGAAGAATATTTATTAAAATTAATGAATTAAAAGTAACTTCACATATGTGCTGATTGAAATTAAATCAATTTGTTAACATATTCTTATAAAAAAGAGGAAAGAAGATGATAAAACTGCGTCTGCTAGAAATCGTAGAGTATTCGATACGAAGTCTAGTATTGTTACTCCACATTTGTGGCTTAGTCCAAGTGCATCCAACCCCAAATCGATGTTCTTAACAAAACTTTAAGACATAGCTAATGCGATATTGTTATTTTTATAACAACTCATGCTTAATAGTCTAAGTTTAAAGAATTGCAAGCAACCCCTAACATTTTGCGCTCTACTTGTAAAGACCTGATTTTTTCTAGCTTCCTCTGCTACCAATAAAACTGCTGCTGAAGACGAATCGTATTAAATTCTAAACATCCTTCCTTTATTTAATTATTTTTTCATAATAATGCATTCTAAATCCATAATTATCAACGATTGAAACAAAAATTACCTGAATTTCATTTAAAAAGTAGCGCTAATAGAACTTATCTAGGCGGTTGGCACATTAAACATGTGGCAGCAGTAGAGAAAAACAACAAGAGCAATGTAATTTGGTTCTGCTTTTGGCCCCTAGTCAATATCTATAAACAAAGATTGACAGTTTAGATTAACTTAAACAACTTTGGCAATTTATAGACCAAATAAATAGAAAATTATTCAAATTTTAGCCCTACTGTTGCTAGCTGCTTAATATAATATATTTTGGTTGTTAATCTATTTCAATCTATTTGATGGTTAACATTTTTATTTTAACTCCATTCAGTCCAATTATGGACTACCGAAAATTGCAACCCTGTTCAGAACAAAACTGGAAGTTATGTATTTGTTTACAAATTGTAACTAGCGAATTCAGTTAGCACTAAATTATTTTTCATATCTTACTTAATTTATTTAGACGTTCAAGTTAAACGTTCTGGCCAACTTTACAAATAAACTTGTATGTCATGTCAATGATACCCTTCTTTCCGTCTTTGCGACCACAAATTGCCAATCGCATATGGTTCGAAATTAACACACCTTCCAGCGAAGACGATGTTTTACGCTATGAACGAGAACATGATAACTGGAAGGAATCTATTAAAAATGCTGCAAGTGATATCCCGCCACTGGGTAAAGTATTGACAAAGCCGGGACCAGAAACTGATGACGAAGATGGTACGTAATAAATTTTAAACTGCAATTGCGATTTTATCAGAATAATCATCGTCTGTGCTTTCAGCCAACGATGACAGCGATGATTCGGATACTCATGACGATGATGATGATACAAATGACAGAGCCATCCCTGGTCAACCTGAGCATTCGGCACTTTACTCGCCGGGTGATGATATTAACCCTATGAATGAAGATGCAATACCAACAACGGCTGATACATTATGAATCTTTAGCATTGGCTTTGTCTAGTATTACGACGAATAATGATAAAACTGCACTAGTATTAAATAAATAGAGTGGCATTTCCGAGATTTAAAGCCTTATTAGTTTGCGGCAAAGAAAAACATTAAAGATGTACGTACGGATATTATTAATGCTTCTTTCACTTATCGTTTGATGGATGATGATTTGAATTTAATGGCTGAAAGATAATTACATCTTTTAGATGATCTATGATTTAGCATTAACTCAGGAAAAATCCAAAACGGACATACGTTTACGACATCGAATCAAATACATAATTATTATGGTTTTACAGATTTAAATGACTAAAGGTGTTATTATAAACAGGTACAAAAATTGTACGACTTTTGATTGCCGTACTGGATGGCCGGATTATTCAATTCTTGCGGGAACCAAAGACTTATCTAACCACTGTTTGACGAATTTGCATGACACTCAAGGTATTGGCGAAATCGAGAAATGCCGAACTCTTAAAGTAATGCCTTGAGTTGTTGATGCTACTATGCTACGGATTTTTAAACTGTGTGCGGATGCTTTTAAGTAGTACTACACTGCCAGCTTTTATTTTCTGGTTGCTCAAATGTTTTATGTCAAGTAATTAAAAAACTCTAATAATTTCATAGAATAGTTGGCAATAATTTTGGGATTATAATTAGAAAGATGTTTGTGTTGAAATGTCGCGATATTACAGGACAATACATCATGGGTCTCCTAGTCAATGGCATTATGCGCTCTCTAAATGCTTGGTCCAAATTTATAAGGTATGCAGAAACATATTTATATTTTTAAAGAACTACATACATATTTACTTAATATAGAAATTTTAAATAACCAATAATTAAAATTTAATTAAATTTTTTAGTTTCTTCAGTCATTTAAGAATAATATAGAAAATTTAAATAACCAACAACTAAAATTTAAATTGAATATTTAATCTCTTCAGTCATTTAATGGAACTAATAGTACTACATTTGAAACTCGATGCTATTGCAGTGAATTCTACCGAGACACTGCTACTAGCTAATTGATATTTTGCGTGGAGACCTTTAGGTAGCGTTGGGCCAGCAATCGTCTACTTTCTGCTTTCCACAATTTAACGGTCTATTAGTTCTTTAAATGCCTGATGGAGATTTCGCTGGAACCCTTAAGTCTATGTATGTATATATACATACATATATATATAGACGAAGAATGTAAAAATAAAATATTAGCTTATATAGACGAGGTCACTAAATGGTTAAAAATGAACTTACTTAAATTGAATAAAAAAGACAAAAATGCTAGAAATTAACATTAGCGGTGCATCTGAATTACAAATAAACACTAACAAAATTGAAAAAGTTAACACCATGAAATATATAGGAGCATTATTGACAAATAATTAAAATTTAAGGATCATATTGAATATATGTATATGTAAGAAGATTGGACTTGGGGCACCCTGGCGAGGCCCCATTTCAAAAATGCCTTCCTGCGCTACCGGGGCACTGGCGCAGGTGACCGATATACCCCTTTACTCGTGGGAACAAAATGAATACCAGCAAACAAAAGAAAAAAAATGGCGGAAGCGGCCAAGAAGGCTTCAACCAAGAGGCGAACGAAAAACCTCAAAAACCAGAGGCGGTAACACCTCAACAGGAAGAGGCCACCAAGCCTCAAACTAATAAGGAGGAACGGTCCGCAGTTGAAGGCGTGAGAACTGCCGAGACGACTCCAAACACCGATGGCGAAGGGCCGAAAACGGAACAGTCAAAAAGGCTCAGTGGTGCGGGCAAGAGAAGACTTATACACTTCTTAAAAAAAGGGCTAACCAGAGAAGAAGCCTATGCTAAGGCTCTGGAGCCCATGTGTAAAAACACAGGAAAACCAGCAACGGGGCCGAAACGACTAAGGTCGGTTGAGGACACACCACCCGAAGCAACAGCAAAAAAGCGGCCTAAAGATGATGGTCCGTCCACATCGAAAGACGCAGCTCTAAAGAGTAAAAAGTGGCAGCCCACTGCCACATACAAAGACATAACAACAGGAGTCAGGTTGGCAGTACTTGCTAGGGACTACCCCAACACGGTACTGACAACCGAACAAATGGACTCCATCCAACAATTCCTACTGGACAAAATAGTGGCGGGAAAAAACATGGCCACAAAACCAGCGTTCTTGGGCACTACTTACAAGGCAGGATACCTTGTCCTGCATTGTAAGGAGAGCACTTCGGCGGAATGGGTCAAGGCGGCCATTTCTAATGCGTCGCCGTGGGAGGGTGCAACACTGTGGGCCACAGAGGAATCAAAAATTCCTCACTCTCGGATCGCAGTGGGGTACTTTCCCAACTCAGTCAAAGTCGAGACAGCCAAGATACTGGACTTTGTGCAGGGGCAGAACAAAGGCCTCAATGTTGATTCCTGGCGCGTGCTAAAAAGAGCCGAAAGAGGCTCCAACGTAACGCTAGTCGTAGCGGTAGACCAAAAATCAGCCGCAAGCCTGAAGGAGTACAATGGAAGGGTAAACTACCGTTTCATACAAGTGACCCTCAGGCTGAAAGCTGAAAATATAACGACCGAAGAGTTAGTTGACCAAATGGAGTCAGTGGAGTTACAGGAAGAGGACGAAAGTCCTCCCAAAGACTCCGAAAACCAACCGGCAAAATGAGGTGCCTCCAGGCAAATCTTCACCATGCTAAGGCTGCCACCACTGAGCTTAGCAGAAGACTTGCCGGAGGAATCAACATAGGGCTGATCCAAGAGCCCT
>JAYXIM010010559.1:0-12282 GCA_037575425.1 Anastrepha fraterculus | reverse complement strand
AAAAAACTCACTTGGGAATCACACATAAATAATATAACAAAAAAAGCCACGAAATCTTTGTGGGCAACCAAACAACTACTAGGGAGATCCTGGGGCCTCAGCCCTAGTATGGCCCTCTGGATATACACCCAAATGGTTAGACCAATCATACTGTATGGGGCACTAGTATGGTGGAGCAAATCTATCCAACAAACAGCGATAACCAAACTGGGAAAAGTACAAAGGCTTGCTTGTCTATGCATCACAGGGGCTATGAGAACTACCCCAACAGCTGGCATGGAAGCACTCCTTAATCTCCCACCACTTCATATAGCAATCCAAGAGGAAGCAGCTACGCAAGCACTCATGCTACACATGAAAGTAAATTTCAAATTAGGCAACCTCACCGGACACCTAAATATCCTAAATAAAATCAAAAACACCATAAGCATGGCTCAAGTTTCAGACCACAACGACCCAATCCTCAGTTTCACAAAAGGATACACAGTTACCTTTCCTGAGAGGATCGAGTGGAAAACAAACCCGAAATGGATGAATGATGATTCACAAAAATGGTACACTGATGGATCAAAAACACCTTATGGTGTAGGAGCAGGTGTAGTGGGGCCCAGAATCCACAAATCATACACTCTCACCAGGGACACCACTATCTTCCAAGCGGAACTATACGCAATAATGGAAGCAGTAAACATCATGCAACGCAGAAACCACAAGAGAGTAAGGATTAAAATACTCTCGGACAGCCAATCAGTCCTAAAAGCTTTAGATAGCTATACATACAACTCAAAAACCCTCTTAGAATGCCACAAGGCACTCAATAATCTGGCATCCAAAAACAATGTATCATTAATTTGGGTACCGGGACATGAGGGATATGACGGCAACGAAAAGGCAGACCTTCAAGCCAAAAAAGGGGCAGATGAAAACTTCATCGGACCTAGTCCTATGTTCGGTTTCAACAAAAACAACCTAAAACAAAAAATAAAATACTGGGCCAAAACTCTATTAAACCAGCATTGGAACAATGTAGAGGGTCTTAGACACTCCAAAAAGTTCTTAAGTTTCAACGCTAAAAGAGCCAACATGGCCCTCACGTTAAACAAAAAGAGCATTCGCACTCTCACAGGCGCCCTCACGGGTCACTTCACTTGCAACAAACACTTACATAAATTAGGCATAACTAACACCAGCACCTGCAGATTCTGCTGCGAAGATGAGGAGTCTATGGAACATCTCATTATCGAATGTCCGGGGTTGACGCACAGAAGGAAAAGGTTTTTAAACAAGTTCATGCTTACAGATGAAGACCTTCAATCACTCCCTCAGAAGGAGCTGGTACAATTCATAAGCATACTTAACAGTCAATAGACAGCATAGGGTGCACAATAGATCAATATGGTCGCAGTGCTAAAGGGCTACTCCTTAACCCTTTACAACCATTAACCATTAACCATTAACCAAGAAGATTGGTAAAAAACTACATACTTTAAAAGAATTCGCAATAAAATAGATATAATGACCGCAATAAAAATATATAATGTCATGATTAAACCAAATTTTGAATGTTGTTCCACAATCACCAAACACAAATGGAAAGATTGCAAAAATTACAGAATAAGGGCATGCGACATATATTATATTAAAATGAAGTAGATTTACATCAATTAAGGTCATGTTAGAGACTTTAAAGTGACTTAATAAAAAAGGTTAGGGGTTTCCAGAGACCCGAAATAATAATTTTTTTTAGCCAACAGCTTTATTTTACAAAAATAAAAACAAAGCATTAATACACCATTATTCGACTTGACTTAAGCAAAATTTCAAAAAAAAAAAATAATAATTGTTAAATAAATAAATAAATAAATAAATATAATTGTTAATAAAAGTTATCGCGGTTTGTGTGAAGCCCGTTTCCCCAGAAGTCCCTTGCAGTGATCATCACAAGTTCTTGGAGATTCATCTAAACTCAATCGGACAAGAGAAATTATTTTATTAATAGGTAATCTTGTGCCTGATCGAAGCTTTTTTTTTGGTTTTAAAAATTAACAATATGGCGGCCTCAGGAAATATTTTTCAGATTTTCGAGGAAAAAACCGACATTTAATTATATAAAAAATATCTAAATTTTTGGAAAAATATCATTCGATCAGGCGAGAGTTTTTTATATTTTTCTTCTTCTTCTTATTCTTTTTTTATTAAAGGTTTTCACCTGTTTTCCTTCACACAAATAAATAGTTATAAATTACAAAGTATTATTAAAATTCAAAATGACGAAATGTTATTGTCCTTCCGCTGATATCGAAATCCAGCTTTCGCGCCATCTCTTTGGTGGTCTTCCAGGTCCGCGCTTTTCATATGGTATATAGTCCCTCTCTATTCGGATAATTCTGTCGTCACTAGCTCTAGAAACGTCATCATTCCAAGCGCGTCTTCTTATTCTTATAAACTTCACTACGTCATTAACGCCAGTTTCGTCACGAATGACCTCGTTTCTAATGCAGTCAAGACGTGTTTTTCCTACGATGGATCGTGCATTTCAGCTGTACGCAGTAGCTGTTTTGTTTCTGCGTTTTCAGCTCGTGCTTCGGCTCCATAGGTCAGGATTGGTCTTACCACAGTCTTGTATATACGCGTCTTGCTTTCAGTGGTCACATATTTGTTCCACCATACAACATCCCTAATGCAACCTGCAATACGTGCGCCCTGCATACATCTCTCTCTGACTTCCTTAATAATGTTGCGGTCACTGGATATTTCTATCCCCAGGTATTTAAATTTAATATTTTTCAAAAACAATATCAATTTTATTGAAATCTACCAAGCGGTTTTTATGTTACAGTGATTACCAGTTCAAAAAACATAGTTTTAAGAAAAACGTACTTAAAGTTGTGCTACTTGTTCTCGAACGCTCCGGACCGCTGGAGCGGCCTTTGTTAATTGTTGAATAACTCGAAAAGTATTTGTCGGATTCACTTCAAATTTTCACACAATATTTTTAAAATATTATACTTTGAGAAAGTGCAAAAAAAATCATTTTATTTAAAATTCCGACTACCTACCCCTAACCCCATAGGATAAGGATTTGAACTAATACCCTTATGGCTGTTCACAAAATTAAAAATAAAAATGACCAGTGTATTTATCAGAAGAAGTAAAAGAAGTACAAAAATATGAAATTTAGGTATAAAAATATGAATATTAGGTATAGACAGAGCAATAAAGCACAAAATTCAATGTTTTATATTGGCCTGAAATTGTACAGTACCTTACCAATGGAAACAAAAATCGAAAAAATATATGTATATCAAGTACTTAAAAAAAAAGTGTAGAACTGATTAGAAATGAGAGAAATAATTTAATGTAAGAAATATGAAGTATTTAATGTAAGAAATATGAAGTATTGATACTAATAAATAAATAATAATAATAATACATATATACATATTTACAAATGTTGTTACTATATTATATTTATATTTTAGGCACACATTTTTCATATACTCGTACATAACCTATATTTATTTTTTCTTGGAAGCGGAACGCTACAAAATAACCTTAGGCAGAAACAGTACAGCCCCACAACTGGTACGTCTCGGAAAAGGCTAATCACCAGCTGCGGATCAAGCGCGCAGTCTTCCCTCGATAGTAAGTTCTAATTAAGGGATTATATACAGTTAGAAGGCCGAAAAACAGAGAATTTTCGAGATTTTTTTTTGTTTAGAAAAAAACTTTTATGTGTATTTATTGATCTAAAAATTTGTACACATATAATATTATGTTGTCCTTTAACTCTATTTTAAGACTTAGTATTAGTAAAAATATTTGTTTGGAAAGGAGCAACAGCTGTTCACCGGGAGCTCCTCTTAAAAAAGACGTCTTGCGGTGACCAATATATCTCTGATCTGGATCCTCTGAAATTAAAAAACCAAACAGATTTCGTTAAAGTAATGTTAAATGGGGGTTTCTCAAAAACAAAAATAGATTTTTCCACCTAAATTTCGGCCTTAAATTGTTTATAAAAAAATATTTATCCGTGATTACTAAACAATATACTTTATAAACTCGTGTTAAAATTTGAGACTAATCGGTTTAGCCGTTTTTGAGCAATGTTGGTCCCCGACTTTGAAAACATTTTGAGAAAAACGGGTTTAACTTACGGGGTTACATGGGTTTCGTCGGGTAAAAAAAAACCTATTTTCAATATTTTTCCCCCTCCATTGTGACGTCATTTCCGGTATCCCCTCGAAAAAAATTTGTGTCCGCGTTATCCGCTTAACTCCTGACAGGATCATCAAAAATGAAAAAATAAAAATAAGTGTTTTAGTTAAGACCATAAACTCGTGTTTGAACGAAGGAAAAAAAAGGAAAAATTGGAATTTTGGCAGACAATGAAAATTTCGGTCAAATTTACTTGTCATTTTTTTTTTAATAGTTGTAATTGAAAAAAAAATATCCTTCGCCCAAGAACGAGTAAATTGTATGTCGAACACATGTGTAAAGTTCTATCAAGATCGGTTGAGTAGTTTTCGAGAACATTTGACAACCGACTTTTAAAGAGCACGGTTCCGAGAAAAACGCGTTTAAAGTTTTGAGTAAGAATAAAAGTAGCTAGGAGCGCACACCTTCCAAAGGCTGTATCTCCGAAACTATTATTCGAATCGACTTGAAAATTTATGATAATAATCTTGAGATGTTGTAGAAATTAATAAGCCACGAAACCCATGTAACCCCTTAAAGCGTTGTACTCTTAAGCACTCTGAAATGCCTTTTTAAAATTTGCATATGTATTCTTAAATATATGTACATTAAATTTTCTGTGTGCATTCGTAAATATGTATATGTACATTAAGAAAATAAAACAAAAAAAAATCGATTTTTTTAAAATTCTACCTTATACAACCCCTTAACCGAAATGATCGGGATTTATATTCGGGCTATTCGCTTAAAAACTCACTTGCAACAAGCAGGTTTTTGAATTAACTAAATTTAGAAAATTACTTCTATGAGACTTTAGAAAAATTATATTTGTTTTATTGCACTAACCTCCAGAATATAAATTAGTTTTATAACAGCAAAATATTTTTTTCTAAAATTCCCACTTTGGAATTTTCTACCATTTCGGCAACAGTTTTTTGGAATCGTTTGTCACCTGCAATTACAAACTCTAATTTTGTACCTTCATTAACACATTTGCACACATCCATTAATTCTGTTTCATTAAAGCGTCGCAAAAAAACTGCCTCTTTATACCATAACTGTTTTGAGAACCATGCGCATTTCCCTGAGCATTCAGTGTTTCTGCACATTTCCGACGGACAACGCTGATGTGCGAGATATATGCGATTTGTGTAATTCCAATATTTGTTGAATTCTCGTAATGTATCGCGAAAGAATGCATGCTGTAAGTCCCTATAACACACCAGCTGGACAACTTTACTGAAATCCTCGTCATTCCCAAGGATTTCTTTAACAATACGAAGCGTTGGTGCAATTGCTACACCCTGTGCAATAACAAAAATATGACGTTCTGTATCACTGCTGGTTATGGTTTGAGGTGCGCCTATGGGACCACGGAACTCCACAGAATCGCCAACCTGTAGACTACTAATAAAACGTGACATCGGACCGTTGGGTGCAAGGTTTACAAGGATTTTAAATTCCATCGCCAAAACATCAACCCAAAAAGGGGAATAAGGTCGCAACCATACGAGACCACTTGGTAATATAGCGCGCATCATTACGTGATGACCGGCTGGTATTTCCAAAATATAATCGCTCGCATTACTTGGCAGCTCAGCAACACTGAAGTGAAGTTCTAGCACCTCGAGCAGATTATCTTCACTATTATTCGAGTTTTCACTCTTCGGATTATGCGGACGCTTGCTGAGTAGTCGGAATTTTTGATAGGCCGATATGATATTATGTTTGCCAAGTCGATCAATATCCACAGATTTCCGAAAGCCCACATCTAATACGCAGTTCACACAACCATTCCCACAACAATCATTTTCATTGGCCACAGTTGTTTCGTCCATTATGCAGACCTGGCACCAAAGTTAAGTTGTTTATACAATCCTACAAGTGGGTTGTGTTTTCATATCTTCAGCATTTTAAAATTTTCGACAAGGTACAAGGCAGGGCCGCGTGCTACACGACATGAGAACGAAAGAAGTTTAAGTTTAGATCCGACAAAGCGAATAGCGCGAAAATATTCAAAAATTGTAATATTTATAAAAAAAAATAAGAAATAAATTTAATAGTTTCTAACATTTGCATTTTACCAATGAGTTGTATTCCAATGATGCTTTGTTGAATCAGGCGATCTCAGCTGTGGGTATTTGACAATCAGCTGATGGATATTTAGCGAGTTTGTTTGTATACATGTGAATGAGTTAAAGGAAAGCTTCAGAGCATGCTTGTTATTAATTTACATTTATTTAATGATAAATGATAAAAGAAATAACAGGAAAGTTATTCCAACTATAATTAATGCGTATATTACACTCTACTATCCAATTGCTGAAGAAATCGGCTAAGATTCTGAATCAACAACGTGTTTTGCACACATCTGGGATGGCCTGCAGTCGATTCGAATACGTTAAAAATTACGAGCAGGACGACAGTATCCTGCCAAATGTTTGGATTGTGATACGTTTAGACGGCAAAGGATTTCATAAATTTTCCAAAGCACACGACTTTGCCAAGCCCAATGATACAAACGGTAAGGAGCGTAAACATGAGTATTTTTTTTTTCTTTCTCATATACTAATTGCAATTTATCCATGCAGCTCTTAATTTGATGAGTACTGCCGCAGTAGCTGTGATGGAAGAATTTCGTGACATAATACTGGCTTATGGTCAAAGTGATGAATACTCATTTGTTTTTCGCAAAGAAACTAACGCTTTTAATCGGCGCGCCGCAAAGTTATTGACCTATGTTACGAGCTTATTCACCTCAGCGTATGTGTTTAACTGGTGCTCGTTGATGCACAGTAAACCTTTGCTCTATCCCCCATGTTTTGATGGCCGAATCGTTTTATATCCATCGGATACGAATTTACGTGACTATCTTAGCTGGCGTCAAGCTGATGTACACATTAATAATTTGTACAATACAGCTTTTTGGAATTTGGTACTACAATCAGGTCTTAGTAATCAAGAAGCAGAAGCTGAATTGCGTGGTACATTCTCCGCCGACAAAAATGAAATGCTCTTTACAAAATTTGGCATAAATTATAACAATCTGCCTGCAATGTTTCGCAAAGGTACAATACTGCTAAGAAAGCGCGTGAAAACGACAGGAGAGGATGGTTTAAATAGACAGCTGATTGTACCTTGTCATGATGATATGATACGTGAAAAATTTTGGAAAGAACATAGTGAATTGTTGGGCAAGTATAAGCCGGGCGATTATTTATGTACTACTGATGACATATCCACTATACTGAGCTATCAAATAAAGAAGTTGAGTCTAGGCGCCGAGGAAAAGCAAAAAGATATCGAAAATGTTAGTTAGCATTAAATTAATATAAGTTGTATTATTTGTGTTCAAAATTAAATAAAAAATATGTATCTATACATTCTTAAATCTAATCCGAATCAGGCTACAGTATCAGTAATCCTCATCGTCGTCATCTTCATCATCTAAGCCACCACCGCTTGTGCTGCACTGGGACTTCATTTGACGATGCATCAATTCGGCGCTTTGCTGCACTGCTGTCGCTTGCATACTAATCCACTGTTGTTGTTCTTCTCTAGCTTGCTCTTCGCGTGCTTTTGCAAAAAGTTCTTGTTGTTGTCGTAATAGTTCCTCTTCAGGTATACCAAGATTTTCAAGTCGTGTACTTTGGCGGCGCCGTTTGGCCGCAACTTCTTTGCAATCATTCAGAACAGCTTCTGCCTCCTGCTTGTAATCACAGAAGCCCAATCGGTCAAGTGCTTCCAACACGTGTTCCGCATTAATTGTCTTCTTATTACGCCTGTTGCAAACATCATTTGCTTCAGAGGAAATCAAGTGTATAAATTCTGTGCAACAATTAAGAATCAGCTCCCGACTCTCATTCGCCACGCGCACTGATGGTACTAACTCTTTTATAATTTTGTTAATACTTGCGCGCGGCAACGTCAATTCATCATCCTCGTTTGGGGGCGGACAAAGCTCGTCCTCCGGATCTGCCATTGAGTTCAAATAAAATTAGCACGTTTACAAATATAACGGAGAAATTAAGAGGGCAGAAATATATAAATATTTGTCCTAATAGTTTTCTTATAAAACAACAAACAAACTGTATATGCCAAAATTTGACAGCAGCGCAGAATTTCCTTAAAACGCTCAGATGCCAAACTTGACAACCGGCAAACAAACAAATTTCCCTATTTTATGTGCTGAATACATGAACGATCATGCTCGACAGTTTTGCTCAAAATTCTCTGGTCGCAACTGCGGCCGCTCATTTTCGTTAGTCAACAATTAACCGTAATAAAAATATAGTAAACTAGAACCGTCGAGAGGCACTTTTAGCATTTTTGACGTTTGCAAACCATTTAGTTTCACTCTCTATTCCATTGTTTGCTTTGTTTTTTTTTCATATATAAATAAATTTGAAATCAAACATATTTTCAGAAAATATGTTTTCTATCCGTAAAAGCGTGTTAAAAACATGAGAACTATTAGTTTCATGCAAACGGTTATGAGTCAACAAATTTAAAGTTCAGCGCAAGTACTGCCGAATTCTTTCGCTACATCTTTACTTCAAAAAATACAGATATCCTGCGCTCATATGTATATTCAAAAACCCCTTAATTCTTTGGTCGCATATTGCATATGTTTATATATAAATAATGTTAAAGACCCCTTGGACTTAAACAAATGGGTTGAACATTTTAAATGATGACTTTCTTAATGTTTTTACTGCATTTTGTATTTGGTAAAAACCAAATTATAGAAAAAGGGTATAAGCGCCAATTATATATATTTCGTATTTTTGCTTCCCTTATAACTAACTGACCGAGATTAATATTCAAAGATCTGGTAGCGCAGGCGCAGAAGCTTGGCGCAAAGCTAATTATTGGTGCGGATGTAAATGCGCATCACGAGATATGGGGCAGCACTGATACTAACGCTAGAGGTGAGTGTCTCTTTGATTATCTGATAGGTACTAAACTACAGATTTGCAATAAAGGTAATAAACCTACTTTTGTCATTAGTAATAGACAGGAAGTGTTAGACGCTACTTTTGCTTTTGACTCCGTTATTGACAGAATTAGGAACTGGAAAGTTTTGGAAGAACATTCCTTCTCTGATCATAGATATACATATCTCGTTTGAGGTTAGTAAAAATCTACCGAAACCTCAGCCTGGTAGAAATATCAGGAAAACAAACTGGGAAAAGTATGTAGATTCTATCGGGGTTACCCTAGGAACATGTCCATCTGTGGTACCACAAAGCATAGAAGGACTAGAAAATTTGGTTGACAAGATTACTTACAACATGAATGCTGCCTTGGCGGAAGCCTGTCCCATAAAAAGACTGAGGGGTAAACCCAAGCCTAAGTGGTGGACGGTTGAACTAGGCAAGCTTCAAAAAACAAGCAGAAGTGCTTTTAATAAGGCAAAGAAAACACGTCTCGCAGAAGATTGGAAAGATTATAAAGATGCTCTGAAAATCTACAAGAAGGAAATCAGGAAGGCCCAAAGGCAATCTTGGAAATCCTTTTGTGAAGAGGTTGAGGGGGCAACTGAGACCTCCAGACTTCGTAGGATCTTAGCGGGAAGTCCTCAAAATTGGGAACTGCTACAGAAAAGTGATGGTACGTTCACTACAACCAGTAAAGAGTCCTTAGAACTTTTACTCGACACTCATTTTCCAGGCTGCTCAGACATTACTGGGCATGAGATGGAAAATACAGTACACTGTCGTGAAGTCAGAATAGATGCTATATCTGAGGATCGGCTCTTATGGGCGATTGAAAGTTTCAAACCCTTTAAATCACCGGGTCCAGATGGCATTTACCCAGTGGAACTGCAAAAGACCGCCGGATATCTAGCACACTGGCTGCTAGCAATCTTCAAAGGTTGCTTTCTCTACGGTCATATACCTCTTAAGTGGAGACAAGTCAAAATTGTTTTCATCCCAAAAGCGGGTAAAAACTCACATACCCATCCAAAAGACTTAAGACCGATATCTCTTTCTTCCTTCCTTTTGAAAACTTTGGAGAGGTTGATAGAATTTCATTTAAGCCTAACTATAGATAGAAATCTTATCTCTACGTCACAACATGCCTACACGAAAGGGAAATCGGTAGAGACGGCTCTACATAACCTTATTTACACGGCAGAGAGTTCACTGCACAAACAGGAATTTACTTTAGCCGCTTTCCTTGATATTGAAGGGGCCTTTAACAATGTCGAAGGGGGGCAATTACTGCAGCACTCACTGATCTTGGGGTAGAACCGGGCTTGGTAGGCTTCATTGGCAAAATGCTAAATAGCAGAATCATTGAAGCGGAACTAGGAGAATCGGTGCTCAGGAGATTAGTAAGTAGAGGTACACCGCAAGGCGGAGTCCTCTCACCGTTTCTATGGAACGCAGTTGTAAATAAACTTCTGTTAATACTGGAATAAGCTTACGCCGATGATGTTGTCATTGCTGTCTCTGGTAAATTTGTATCTACATTAAGAGACCTAATACAGAATGCTCTAGAAATACTTTCTAGGTGGGCAGGAAAGTGTGGTCTAGGAGTCAACCCAGACAAAACACAACTTATATTGTTCACTAGGAAACACAAAATCCCTCAACTAAGTCCAATTATGCTCAAGGGGGAAGCTCTTGTGATTTCGGAAGAAACCAAGTACTTGGGACTAATCATAGATAGGAAGCTGACTTGGAAGTCAAACATCTTAGAAAGAGTCAGGAAAGCGAACCTAGCTTTTTATGCCTGTAAGAGAGCTTTAGGTAAGACCTGGGGAATTAAACCTAAGGTTGCTCATTGGCTTTACACTGCTGTCGTCAGACCCATTCTTCTATATGGAAATGTTGTCTGGTGGTGTGCTATGCAGAAAAAAACCTATTCTAATTTATTGAATAAGGTGCAGAGATCAGCGGAATTAGCAATATGTGGCGTCATGAAAACCACGCCATCCATGGCTTTGGATATCATACTACATCTGCCACCCCTAGATCTCTTCTGCAAATACTTAGCGGCCTGCTCCGCTGTAAGGCTCAAAGCGAGCTCACAATGGAAGACTGTCACACAGGGACATTCGACCATCTTAGACTCCTAGACGGATATACCCAGTGACTGCGATTATCATCCTCCCATTCTCTGCTTCGAAAGGAACTTCCTAATGAAAATCCCTTCTAGACTGGAATGGTTTGAAGAAGATCCAACACCCAACACACCCGTTAAGATCTACACGGACGGGTCTAAAATGGATACCGGTGTAGGATCAGGGTTATTTTGCGAAGAGCTTTCTATTAGTGAATCCTTTAAACTACCGGATCACTGCAGTTTTTTTCAAGCGGAAATAAACGCTATTCATGAAGCCTTAAAATGGCTAAAGATAAACAGAATATCATCAACGGATATCTGCATTCTATCAGACAGCCAAGCTGCCCTACGAGCCCTGGATGCATTCCAAACAACATCAAGGAGTGTCTTACGTTGTCGCCAATCTCTAAATGAGATGGCCAAACAATATCGTATAATCTTGTGCTGGGTTCCAGGCCACAGAGATATACCAGGGAACTGTAGGGCCGACCAACTTGCAAGAGAAGGTACCTGTTTGCCAGACATAAGTAATTTTATGGAGATACCTCTCGCAACTTGTAAGCTTCTCATTAAGGGCGCACTAATCAATTCTGCAAATCAAAGATGGATTAGCGCTTACACCTGTGAAATTGCTAGGCAAACATGGCCAAGGCTAAATCTACGTCTGTCCAAGAGCATTATAAAACTGAATAGACTTCAAATCAGGACCTTAGTAGGGGCCCTCACAGGACATTGTCTCATAGGAAATCATGCAAAGAGATTAGGCGTTTACACGCATGATTTCTGTCGTAGCTGCAGAAATGAGGAGGAGTTGGAAACAATTCAACACCTCTTCTGCACATGCCCAGCTCTAGCCAGAAGCAGGAACCGATTTTTAAAATCCTACTTCTTAACGAATATAGATAATCTATACATTTTAGGTATCAACAACCTTTTACGCTTTGTCAAAAGCTCAGGATGGTTTAATATGGAGAGGGAAATGTAGCTCAGCCCCGCGGCTTCACAACGGAC
>JAYXIM010010558.1:0-55000 GCA_037575425.1 Anastrepha fraterculus | reverse complement strand
TTTCTGGTTTATCATATTCTATTAAAAATCTAGTGTTACCGAAGATTAAAACTCTTTCTTGGGTAGTAATTTTTGCACCTTGATTTATTAATATTTGCTGTTTAAAATGATTCAATGGCTTGTTAGTTTCCCTAACTGAAATTTCATCACTACTCTCGGCTGAATGCTGTGTATTCGCAAATGAATCCTCCGATTCTGAAATTTCATTATTCGATTCTGTTAAATTATTTAACTGCTGTCTCGATAGTGCATCTGCTACAACATTTGTTGCTCCGGGTTTATAGATTATTCTTGGCGAAAATTCTTCAATAAATGCCCTCCATCTTTTCATTTTAACATTAGGGTTTCTTTCAGATATCGCAAACGATAGCGGTTGGTGGTCCGTATAAATTTCTAAATCTTTTACAGCATAAAGGTAATGTCGCAATGTTTTCAATGCCCAAACAATAGCATAAAGCTCCTTTCCGTTAGTTGCATAATTCTGCTCGGTTGAATTCAAGGTCTTTGAAATAAATGTTATGGGTTTTCCTCGTTGTGATAATACAGCCCCCACAGCTACATTTGAAGCGTCGGTATTTAAAATTAATTTTTCATTAAAATCAGGTTGCGATAATTCAATGCATTGGCATAATACATCCTTTAACCTTTCACAAGCGGCTATACCTTCTTGGTCAAGATCAATCCTTGTCTTTTTTGATACATGCTGCGATACTCCTCCATTTTTTCCTTTTAAGTGCTTTGTCAGTGGCTTAGCTATTGTAGCGTAATCTTGAATAAATTTTCTGTAATATCCTGTTAATCCCAAAAAACCCCTTAATTGTCGTAAAGTTTTAGGTATGGGATAATTTTTTATCGCTTCCACTTTTTTTGGGTCTGTTTTAATAACCTTATGAGATACTACGTATCCCAGAAATTCAACTTCTGTTTCTATAAACCTTGATTTTTCAAGAGATATTTTCATATGAGCTTCCCTTAGTCTTTCAACTATTTGTTTTAACTGCTGAATATGTTCTGTCAATGTCTTCGAAAATATTATAATATCATCAATATACACTTGGCAAAATTTACCGATATGTTCACGTAAAATATCATTCATTGCTCTCTGAAATATACTAGGGGCATTCCTTAGCCCAAATGGCATCCGTAAGTACTCATATTTCCCGTTATTAACTGAGAAAGCCGTTTTTTCAATATCACCTTCCAGCATTAAAATCTGATGAAATCCTGACTCTAAATCAATTGTTGAAAAATATTTGGATTCCCCCAAATTCGAAAGAATCACCTCAGGATTAGGCATGGGGTATCTATCTGATATTGTTTTTTCATTTAATTTTTTAAAATCTATGACCAACCTTAGTTTAGGACTTCCATCCTCGTTCATTCCCTTTTTCGGAACAACCCAAACAGGAGAATTATAAGGACTTTTGCTATTCCTTATTATACCCTTTCTTAGTAAATTTCCAATTTCCTCATTAACAAAATCATTTACAGACACAGGATATGGATACTGCTTCGACCATATGGGTTTGTCATCCTCAGTTCTAATTTCCGCTTTTATGTCTGTCCTGAAAGGCAAATCCATTTCAATGTTCTTGTGTGTTTCCTTTATAATTCTAATAATATCCTCTCTCAATAGAGGAATAGTAAAACCTTCACTTTCACCAATATTTTTTTTATATTTCTTAGAAAATTTATTACTCATTTCCAAATTTTCAACTTCAAAATTATTTAACATATTGCTGGAATGATCTTCAGCGAGCGCTTTAGAGGTTTCTTCCTCCAAAGTTAATTCTTTATTTGTTTTATGCTGGTATGACTCATCAGCTGGCGTCATAAGACAATTTTGTCCCATGATAACTTTTGTATTTCCAAAGCATTCCTTCTTTGAATTTTCATTTTTTTCTTCTATATTGCCGGTATTACCTTCGGCGGGCGCTTTAGGACTTCCGTGTCCCAAAGATTTTAATATCGTTCCTGATTTTCCTATACAACTATCCTCATTGTTACTTAAAAACCGTAATTTTTCTGAATATTCGTTCCCATAATTAATTTCCTCCTTTTCCATATCAATCTTAGCTCTAATCTTCTTCAAGAAATTAACTCCTATCAAGAAATCACTTTCTAAATTATCTATTTCATAAAATCTTTCCATACATCCCAATAGATGTACGTTATGAAACAAATCAATGACGGTCGAACCATGAATAGTCCTTACCCTCTTCTTAATTGCTAATTCCTGTCCATTGTCATACACTCCCTTTCTAATATAACAACTAGTAGCACCGGTATCTATTAGTATCCTCATTACTTTTCCGGTTTGCAGATCTGTCCGGAATATGTAGGGCAGGTGGAAGTTTGACCTAAAAAATGATTTTCACTAATATTATTGATTCTCTGAGCCTTTGCAGGTGGTTGACCACTAAAGTTTGTATTATCATTTCTTTTTATCGGTGGATTAAACCTATTTCCAGAGAAAGCATTACCCTGTTGTGATCTTGCAAACATCCCTCGTTGCACCACAGGAGCATTACAAGATGAAGTATCCATGGGTTCTGGCTTTGGGAAATTTACATTTGTATTCTGTCTTACTTGTGGATATCTCAAATTATTTTGGAACACCATTTTTGGTCACCTCTAAAATTATTTTGATAATTTCCATTAACATTATATCCCTGGTTTCGAGCTCTAGAAAAGTGCAATGCAAATTCTGATCGCATTTGATTTGATTGAAGCTCCTGAGCTTTAGCCAAAGCGTTTGGTAAATCGACTGGAGCCAATGTGAAAATTATCTGGTTAAGTGGAGGACGTAAACCGGTAATAAATGTCCTCAAAGCAGTTTCACGATTCTTAATATTACCTTGGTTTGGTATTTCTGAATTAGTACCATGCGTCATTATGGTCTTATTAGTAAAGTTAATTTATGGTTTACTTCATTATAATAATCTATTAGGGATTTTGATCCTTGTCTTAAAATACTCATCTCTTGATCAATTACATGAATTGGTCGTCTGTCAGCATATGCAAAGTCCAATCTAGCAAATATGGCCTCTAAATTCAAAACAGCCCCATGATTAGTCAAAATATCGTTCGCATCTCCTACAATTTTATTTCTTAATATAGTTAGTGCGCCAAAGTATCTTCTGCTACCTTCAATATACAAACTCATAGAATTTTTTGCAGCCTCTCTCCAACTAACATATGATTTACCTGAAAACACGGGCAAAGATCGAATTATATCCAAGCTTTCATTACACATTAATGCATCGTCAATAGTCTGAGTCCGATACTCAGTCACCTGAGAAGCTGTGGTCAGAGCCCTAATTTGGTTATTGAGTTGACCTATTTCAATACGTAAGTTTGCGGTGTGAGTAGCTATTAATCTAGCTATATCTTCCGCAGATAAATTATTCACTGCCATTCTTGCAAATCTAACTATTATATCGTCCAGTGTATAAATAAAAAAAAATTTTCCAAGGTCCTTTCCTCACCTTTTGCACTTATTCTCTTGATAAATCTTTCACTCAATTACACTTTTTCACTATATTCTTATTTAAATGTGGGCACTTAGACTCTTTGTGATTATTGCCACAGTAACTGCAATAATACAGACGCACGTATTTAGGGGTACTTGAACTATTTCCCATTTACCTTATTTCTACGGGTTTTTTTCTTATTATTATGATAAATTAACTTACATTAATATACTCCTGATTCTGGTGTCGTCCTTTGCTGGTACTTAGATTCTTTGATTGTTGCTTTTCTGTTCCTTTCTTACTGCTTTGTAGTCCTGTGAGAATTTTCTACTGCTTTGTGGTCCTGCGAGAATTTTCTTCTGCTTTGTGGTCCTGCGAGATTTTTCTACTGCTTTGTGGTCCTGCGAGATTTTTCTACTGCTTTGTGGTCCTGCGAGAATTTTCTTCTGCTTTGTGGTCCAGCGAGAACTTTCTTCTGCTTCAACTTTGTTTTTAAAAAATTTCTCGAAAATTTTTATTATTTATTTATTTATTATTTTTTTTTTTCGCCCAATTCATGGGGTACTTTTCTTCAAAATGTGTTATTTGTTTTTTCGCCCGATTCGTGGGGTACTTATTGTATTATCACCGACCGTATGCCCTCTCGCACGAGGTATTTGCTTACGGTTGATGCTCCTGGCAGGATCGCCAATTAAAGTTATAACGCGGGTGAGCGTTAAAAAAAATAAAATAACACGATTGCTTCCAAAGTCAAACTTGAAGTGATTCTTTTATTCTTACGTTATTTCTTTTATACCAAATTTTTGCTTACTCTATACTTAACAAATAATTGTTTGTGTTTACAATAAATCTTTCACTACTGGATGAGCTTATTTCATCATCCTCTAATTTGTGCTTATGCTAGTTTTAAAAAGTATTGCTTATTGTAATTCTATCCTTAACAAATAATTGTTTATGTTTACAGTAAATATTTCACTATTGGATGAGCTTATTTCATCATCCAATTAGTGCTTATGCAAGCTTTAAGAAGTATTGCTTACTCTAAATTTTTGTATATATTTGCCGTTATGCGGCTTACCAGAGTAGGGTATTAACTTGCACAAAACCTTTTGTTCACAACGCAGGCGCAGAAATAAACGCTCTGCGTATTTATCCTCCCCACGTGACTCGCCATCAATTCTCGGTGCAAATTTGTTTTTTTTTTCGCTTAAAAATTTTTTTTTTAATGTAATCGTAAAAAAATGTGTTATAAATTTTATGTATCCGCTTATCATTTCAAAAGTAACAAAATGGTAAAAAAAATAAGCAGTCGAAGAAATAAACGCACCGCCTATTTTTCCGCGCCACATGTTAGACTCGATTTCAATTCCCGGCGCAAACTTGTTTTTACAATATTATTTTTTTTTTTTTTAAATTCGTTTTTTTTTAATGTAATTGAAAAAAAATTATGTAATAAATTTTACGTATTCGCTTATTATTTCAAAAATACGAAAATAGTAAAAATTTAATTGGTTTAATGTCGAGGTGAGAAATGTGTTGTGTGTTGAGGTGAAAGATGTGAAAGATGTGTGGTGTTTCTAAATTTTGTGTGGGCAAAAGTCAGTGAGGTGTCTATAAACTCGGTGTGCTAAATTCCCTTACTTCAAATCTTTCAAATCTCAATTGTACTAAAAAACGCTCACAGTAACATTTGCACCTTCTCATTGCATTAACATTCTCTGGTTGAATAGTGCATATTACGTAGTATTACTTTAAATCCTCGTTCATCTTTTGGTCTAAACGTGTAGTATTTTGTTTGTTTTTGTTTAAGTAGTTCTATCATTTTTTTATAGTGTAAAGACTCTTTTGCTTGTCATTTTATTTCGTTGTTGTTAAGTACTTTCATTTCGTAAAATATATTTGGTATCGAATTCAACGCGTCAGCTAGAGCTTTTATATTTTCGACATTCTGAACGTATGTATATAGGTGGATGTTTTTGCATGCGTGCTGTTTGTTGGCTGGTATTCTAATATATCGTCGTCCGCTAAGAGAGCAAACTTGTTTGAAAAGGTTGGATTGCCTAGCCAGTTCTCTTTTAGTGTTGTCTGTGTTGTATTTTGTGCTTTGGGTTTAATTTTTTTGCTGCTCTTAAGCTCTTCTGTTTGTTTGTTTGGTGATTGAGTTTCAAATCTCTTGGTGCGTGACTAACATTCAGAGTTCAGAGAGAATGTAGGTTCAAATCTCGGTGAAATACCAAAATGAAGAAACAGCTGTTTCTAACAGCGGTTGCCTCTCGGCCATGAAAAAGCTCCTCAAACTATAAGTACTTCCATTTGTGGATCAACTTCAAGACGCACGGCACAAATAGGAGGAGGAACTCGGCCAGACAAACCCAAATTATATGTATACATGTATATATATATATATATATATATATGTTACTCAATTTTGTGTATTCTACGGGCGACGGAAAGGGACTACGATATGATGGCGAGTGTGAGCAACATTAGAATATTAGCTTTGGACGGCACCCGCATTTAGAGGAATAAAATAAGAGCCCTGTTGGTGCGGTTATACAGACATACATATGTGTACAATAATAAGCATTGTTTTAAATACAAATATGTACGTACATATGTATGTGCATACGTACATACAAAATATGTACTTATATATGCATTGGCATATGTTAGGCAGGAGTTCAATCATTCGGGTCTTTACTCCCTAATTACACTGGATCGCAAATTTCAACTTTTTTTCTTCACCAGAAACGCCGTTATGAAATTCCTATGTAAAATCACCGTCTGATTCCGAAAATCAAGGTTATTTTTTATTCTATGGTAACGTTTTTGAGATATTTACGAATTACCGTTATTTCAAAAAAAAAAATTCGGCCCATTTAATCATATATATCTGGAAAACGAATTGAGCGATTTCAAAACCGTATAAAGCTTTTAAAAGGTAATAAAATTTGCTATAAACTGTGTGTAAAACACTTTTTGCTAGGCCCTGCAGATTCAAAGATAACGAACTATCATAACGGATTTTTTAAATTTTTTTTGTAAAATTATAAAAAAATTTGTACTTTGAGAGAAAGGATCTCGAAAAATTTTTACTTTTTCGTGTATTTTTTGATTTCACTCTAAGCTCTGTTTTATTACAAAAAAATAAACTTTGATTAAACAAAATCGATGAACTAATACAAAAGTTACAAACATTGAAGTAAATATATCCATTTAATACTTAAGTACCCTACTGGTAATACATATGTGTTAGTATTCGCATATCAGTTAGTTACAGGTAGATTTTGGAAGGGTTATTAGATACAAAAAATTGTTAGTGTCGTTATCTCAAACACAGATACATTTCAAGCAAGATCATATGTTTAAGGCAGGTAGTGTTTTCTACGTATAACTAGGGAACCTTTTTGTATAGGTAGGCTTGCATTTTTAGTTGATCTATGTAAGTATAAATAATAGTACATGTGCCTCGTTCCTTCATAATTTCTGCAAGGATTGCCGGATACTGTTCACTTTATAATTGGAGTTTATAATCCGTCATTTACTTAAAAATATAAAATGAATAAAAGGGCGCGAGAGTTTGAGTGTAAAAATGATCCAGATATATTCTGTTTCATCTGCGGGGAATTTATCGTTAAAAGGATGCGACGTGTGTTTTCAAATCCTTTGAAATTTGCATACCATAAGTGTTATGGAATTGAGCCTAGAAACAATGAAAAACCATGGACACCGAATACTGTGTCCACCACATGTCGAGTCGAATTGATATTTTCGGAAACCGGAACCAAAAGGTACATCGTAAAAATTAGGAGTTTGCTCTCTTTTAATGCATATCTGACTAGTTTCTTAAACTATCTATTTAGGCGGCATATGAAATTTATTACACCAATGAAGTGGAGGGAACCAACTTGCCATTCAACGGACTGCTATATTTGTACTACAAAAGTATTTGGGGTTGGAAAGTCAGGAAAAGTAACCTATGCGAGCGTATCTACAGTGTCATTACCAGAACTAAATTCAACGGAAGCTACATTGTCAGAATCAAATTTAACTTTAGTTCCGGCTCCAGTTTCATTGTCAACAGCAGCATCTGATTACGCGGCATCATGTTGTACTGAATTGCAAACGGAAAACGAAAGAAACCCTTTGTCACAAGCACAACTCAATGATTGGATAAGGGATTTGGAATTGTCAAAAGAAAATGCCGAACTACATGCCTCTCGTATGCAACAATTTAAATTTGTTTCATCCGATGTTAAGGTAACATGTTATAGGACTCGTCACGAACAATTCTCCCAGTACTATACGAAGAAGGACAGTGTTTGTTATTGCAAAAACATTGCTGGTCTATTTAAACAGTGGCGATTGTTCATAGACGGCAATAAATTAAGTTTAAAGGCCGTATTATTGCATATTGGCAACCAAAAGCCATCTATCCCGATCGCGCATGCAGTAAATACGAAGGAAACATATGAGACAATGCAAAAATTGCTTAAATTAATTAAATACGAAGAACATGATTGGAAAATATGTGCCGATCTAAAAGTCGTTGGAATGCTATGTGGTCTACAATCTGTATACACAAAATACTGTTGCTTTCTATGCAAATGGGATAGCCGAGCACGTCAAGACCACTACATCATAAAGGATTGGCCAGAACGAATCGAGTTTCAAGTTGGGGTGGATAACATAAAATACTCACCACTTATAAAGAAGGAAAAAATAATTCTACCTCCGCTCCACATCAAGCTCGGCCTTATCAAAAACTTTGTCAAGGCTTTGGACAAAGAAGGCGAAGCTTTTCATTATTTGAAGACAATCTTTCCACAGATTTCAGAAGCAAAAATAAAGGAAGGGATTTTTGTGGGGCCGCAAATAAGGAAAATGATGGCCAATACCCATTTCAAAGAACTATTGTCACCAGTGGAGGAAGCGGCGTGGGACCCTTTTGAAAAGGTCGTTACTTCTTTGGTGTAGTCATCTTTCTCAACCTTAGGGATGAAAGCGACTCTCCCCATCCTCCATGAGCGTGGTATATAAGCCAATGTCAGGCATGCAATGAAAATTTTCCTCAGGGTTTCAGTCACGCACTCTATCCCTTCCTCCAGCATGGCGGGATAAATGCCATCTGGTCGGGGGGACTTGTAGCCGCCAAAATATTTGATGGCAAATCGAATGGCGGCTTCATTCTCCACAGATCTGACAACGTAGCAGTCACGCCGAGAAGGTGTAGCAGCTCTGACAGCAGCCTTTTCGTTAAGGGCTGTTTCCGGCCAATGCTTATCTGATTACCTGGAAAGTGAGAGTCCATCAGCAAGCTGAATGTCTCACTTTGCATCTCCGCGAAGGTGCCATCTGATTTCCCAAGTGACCCAAGCTTTGCGGTTGGATACCTTTTCAGGATCCTATCCAATTTCGCCTTGTGACTTAGAGGTTCAATACTGCCGCAGAGCTCTCTAATAGAAGACCTTTTCGGCCCCCGAATGAACTTCTTGTAGTACCGCACCCAGTCCTCAGCAAGATTAGTCTTGAGGGCCCGGTTTAGAAATTTTCTGGACTCACGCCTCAATGTTTGGAGCTTTCGGTTCCACCACGAAACGGGAGTTCGATCAAAGAGAGGTCAAAGTGGACAGGCTGACTCAAAACATCCAACTAAGGTAGCGCTGAGTTTCCCTACTGCCACCTCAATACCCTGTTTTTCCCGAAGTCTTGGTGGCGTCATGTCAAGGCCCCACAACGCCCCCCTTAACTTCTGCCAGTCTGTTTTTTAGAGGTTTCTAGAGGGCAATGGCATTTGTGCCTCCTCGCCACCCTGAAACTCAATATACCTGTGGTCCGAGCACAAATCTTCGGCAAGCACTCTCCAGTTCCTGATTGACCACCCAAGTTTTGAATTTGATAAGGTGAGATCAACCCGCTCCTGCCTTCTAGCAGTAACAAACGTGCACACGCATACTTTCTTGTCAAGGCGTCTTCCGCTTAAAAACGCAAACAAACTGCATCTGGAGGCTTTATGCACTTTGTATTCGATAGTTTGATTAGTTTGCATCTTACAAATCGGAATACTACCAAGCCATTCATTGAATTTTCACAAACATGATGTTTCTCCAAATTTTGTTTGTTTTGTATTGCGAAGGGAGCTGACGTTACGCTTGTGAAAATCGTGAAAAAAGTAACTGTTTTTTAATGGCGCCACCTTAGATACTCAATTTGCCTTAGAACAACCAAATTGTTGACTAGTGTAACCAGATTACCTTTTTCTGTAATTTTATTTATTTAGCATATTTTTGCTCCTTAGTCTCGGAGTTTCTATTGATTTTAATTATTTAATTTTGTCAAAAAACATCAAGGTTTTTACTGACTTTTCACTTAGTGCCAATATAAATATTGAACAATACATTAATAGAATAACAAATAAAACGAGCTTAAACTAAAATATGATACAATTTGACTAAATAAGTAGGTGAAATGGTTAAAGTACAGCTCTGGCCCTCCCCTAGAGCAATAAAGCAGGAAGATATCTATAGCTAGCCAGATCTGTTGATGTAATGAAGCAGATTGAAGAAAGGAGAAAACAGTGGCCTTAATCGTATAGCTGCCGAACTCGGACATTTACGGAGAAAGTGCTCAATAGTCTCCTTCTCTGAAAGGTCCCCACAGCTTCTGTAATGCGGTTAAATGCTAAATCTAGCTTTTCCGCGTGTGTGCCGATCGTCTAATGAACGGTAAACGCAGTTACGAGTTTGGAGTTCGAATGGTTCTACTGAACCCAAAGGGTTTTCGAACTTGCACAAGAAGAAAAATAGTTCCTACTTTTCTGCGCTTTCCTGAGAAATAATTTGTGCATTTCTCCTTTGACAACTGTCAGGGGTATGCCGATGACCGGGTAGGAGGTCCCTGAAGCCAATTCAGTCCCCTCCCTGGCTAGCTCTTCAGCAATTTCATTTCGCCCTATAATCATATGTTCTGGAATCCAGGTCATGGAAATGTTACTTGCACACCCAAGACATTTGATGTCATACTTACAAGAGTTTACTAATTTCGTTCTGCACCATGGCGTCGTCAGAGCATTGATCGGGGCTTGACTAACGGATAAAATGTCTTCCCAGCTCCCACGTTCCCTAAGAATTTTGCATGCCTGCAGGACCGCAAAGATTTCTGCCTGAGAAACAATAGTTATATTCGGCAATTTAAATAAGATGGATAAATTGGCTGATCTAGAGAAAATCCCTGCTCCTCCTCCCGATTCTATCTTGGGGCCGTCAGTGAAGGCAGACGTAAAATAAGGGAAGTAAGTAAGTGAGTAAAATTCGAAGTGCAAAACAACATCAAGGGCAACACTGGGGCAAGTTTTACATGCTGATGCCAATACATGCAGTACTATGTACCCTCCCCACTTTTGTGATATTATAGCCCTTCCGAAGAGCTACGTTAAAATCGGTAGAACGACTTCGTTGTACATTCACAGCACGACCTGTGGCTTGAGTCCCCATTTTTTACCGAACATAGATTTGGAGGAGTAGAAGGCTATACTGGCCTTCTTTACCCGATTTTCAATGTTTAGCTTCCAATGGAACTTGGAGTTAAGTATCACTCCAAGATACGTAACTTCCGATGAAAGCGGGAGAACGTGGTTGTTTAATTTGTGAAGTCCAAAGTGTGGAGGTTTATATTTCCTGGTAAATAGTACCAGCTCCGTTTTGTTGGAGTTGAGTCAGAGGCCGCAAGTTGCTGCCCAGCGACTGAGTATAGTACCTTTCCATGACTGCGAAAAACGGTCCCGATACCATAAGGACCAGTTGACTCAAAATAATACAATTATATTAATGAATTAAGTAATGAAAGAACAAACTTAATTTTTAGTTATTGTAGAATCCAACTAAATGGAATTCGAGATCTCATTAAATTCGCCTAGATTCCGAGAAAGGAAGCGATAGAAACGACCTTTTGCGCCAAAACGTCTTTAAACCAATTAATAGCAAACGGGATCTAAAAGAGGGATAAATGAAAGAAAATTTTAAAGATCTGAAGGCATATTTAACAAACATTTTTTTACCCGTTTATTTAGTTTTACCTTTTTTTATCACCTGGTCATACTATCGGCAATTGCGATTACTGCTGGTGTTGGTGATTATATGTGCGTGTGTTAAGCAGGGCACAGACGGGAAGCATGGTACTTATTTGTGACGCCAACGTGCAAAAGCTCAAAAATCTTCCGCAGACTCTTTCTCTCAAACACACCAACCGACACTTCATCGGATATTGTCATCGTCCACGCTTCTGCGCCATACGTTAGAACGGGCATGATGAGAGCCTTGTAGAGTGTTAGTTTTTTTCGCCGAGAGAGGACTTTACTACTCAATTGCCTACTTAGTCCAAAGTAGCACTTGTTGGCAAGAGAGATTCTACGTTGAATTTCAAGGCTGACATTGTTATCGGTGTTAATGTTGGCTCCTAAATAAACGAAGCCTTTTACAACCTCGAAATCATAACTGTCAACAATGACGTGGGTGCCGATACGCGAGTGCGTTTACTGTTTGTTTGATGACAGGAGGTAGTTCATTTTGTCCTCGTTCCCCACTAGACCCATTCACTTTGGCTCTTTGCTCAGTTTGGAGAAGGCAGAACTAACACGCGGTTGTAGGATCACCCTTCCTGTGGATTGGGCAGAGCACACTTAAATTCCAATCAAGAGGCATGTTTTCATCCGATTCTATTGTGCATAGAAGCTGCTGCATGCACCTTACCAGCCCCTCGCCGGCATATTCGAAAAGCTCAGCCGGCAGTCCGTCGGCGCCCGCGACTTTGTTGTTCTTCGCTATTCTCACCTCGTCATGGTCGGGTAGCGGAACGACAATTCCTTCACCAACGTTTGGGGAATCGGGTGTCCGGATAGCGGGTCCCAATCCCAGCGCACAACCAGCTATCCTGGTGATGCAAGGACTCACCTTACATTTTAAACTAGTCATGCACCCAAATTGAACGACTTTTTTCCTCCATGAAACTTAAATCGTCAACAAATCCACACGTATGTGGCGAAATGAGTTTCACCTAATAGTTTCTATTTGTATCCCGTATAGGGCCTGCTTTATTTGTGTGTGACATTTGTTTGCTTTATCTACTTTTATTTTTCCAAGTTTTTTGTTCTTCTTCCCTTTCGAGGAGGCAAACAGAGAACGTTAATGTATAGAAAAGTCTCACGGGCTACGGAATAGTGTGAATTGTCGAAAATTAAGTCTTTCCGCCGCCGTGGTGTGGTTAAGCTTTTAACAGACCTGATTACAGTAACTCTCTCTTTAGTATAGTGGCTCTGCACAGTTTTTGGCTTTTGTGGGAAATCAAATTGACGAATGGCCGACGGCATTTTGCAAGGAATTTGCTTGTGCATTTCTATGTTCCCTTGATAAACGAAATTTTATTATATGTACATATGTATATTTTCAAAGAAACTTAAGTGATTGAGAAAAGTTTGAATTATGCGCCAATATATAAAATCAAAATAAGTTTAATGATCGTTACTTGAATTTAAAAGATGAATTTATTTAACAAAATACATTATAAAACGACCTGGCATTTTTGAGCGTGCGTTTTATAAAATTTAAAACTTTATACAAGTTTGATGAAAATTGTTGCTAATTTTTTGTGTTGAAACTAATTTTAGACGAGAATGAATCGAGCGTATAAGTGTATATTGATATACAGTAGAATTCCAATTATCCGGATCAATTGGAACCAGACTCGATCCGGATAATCGGAAATCCGGATAATCGGATTTGACCAAAAAAGCTATATATATAGGGAAATAAAGCATTAATAAGAACATTAAAATCACTTTACTTATTAAGCAATGAAGCAAGTAAGATTAAATATGTAACTTTATTGAAAAAATAATTTTATTTTAACATTTTTGTCAATGTAAGTGTATTAATGAACAAACTCGCTTAACTTAATCATAACTTAATAGAATAAAAGAACTTACTCACTTTACTTCATTTAACTTTAGATATTAAAGAAAATAATTTTATTTAAACATTTCTGTCAATGTAAGTGTATTAATGAACAAACTCGCTTTACTTAATCATAACTTAATAGAATAAAAGAACTTACTCACTTTACTTCATTTAACTTTAGATATTAAAGAAAATAATTTTATTTAAACATTTCTGTCAATCTGTCATCTTCTGTGTCCACTGGGTATGATTCTTCTTTTGTACTCTGAATAATTTCCTCGTCACTCAATAATTGGAACCCAGGATCTATTGAATCAGAATGTAACCAATCTTCGATATCCTCTACATTGCACTCGGAACAGCCTGGAACTTTTGTAATCATATTCTGCAGGTTTTCCGTAGACATTGAATCAGTATCTTTATCACTTTCCTCGTTGTTCTTCAATTCTGCATTTTCTTTTTCTTCCTGTATTTGCTGTTGTGTTGAAATTCCATTTATTTTATTCCAAGCCCTCTTCAAAGTTATCGCCTTTACGGAAGTCCATGCATCAGCTACCATGTAGCAGCAATCTTTTATGTTAATGTTTTTATGATATATTAGAGTACCTTCTTCATTTTCATCGGCTAACAGTAGCTTACGAAGCAATTGTTTTTTGTAAAGTCGTTTCATGCATTCAATGATTTTGGTTTTTATAAACAACTGGAAGCTTTTTAACGTTTTTAAAAGATGATTGCCTGTTGAATTGGCACAAGTAAGAACTGTCACGCGATCTTTGCTAACTTTGTGACCAGGAGCACTTGTTTCTCTCTTTGAAGCTAAAGTTTTACGAGGTAGTGCCTTCCAATTGAGGCCTGTTTCATCCGCATTAAAAACAAATTCAGGATCGTAATTTTCAATTTTCGTTTTAAATTCCTCAATAAACTTTTCTGCTGCAGTATTATCGGCAGAAAGCTTTTCTCCACACAAATCGAGCTCTCGAATGCCGTGCCGAGCCTTAAAATTACGCAGCCAACCGTCACTCGCTTTAAATTCGGACAAATTATCCATCTTCTCAGCAAAAATTTTTGCTTTTTCACAAAGAATAGGTCCAGAAAGAGGATTTCCAATTGAACGCTGCTGTAAAAACCATTTAAACATTGCCTGTTCAAGTTCTTTATTTTCAGCAGTTTTCATATTTTTTCTAGATGGACTTCCATCCTCAAATTGCAAATTAGAAGCAAATTTTAAAATTGCAGAACTGTTTTTCTTTAAATCCGAAATAGTCGATGTTCCTACATTATAAGTTTCAGCCAAAAATTTATTAGACACTCCTTTGTTTAATTGTTCAATTATTTTCACTTTATCTGTGATTGAAAGCACAACACGTTTTCTTTTAGAAGACATTTTACGCAAAAACTGTACGCGAAACACTAAAACAAATCACTTAGACATAAAAAATATATAAAGATTGGAAAACGCGACGAAAATTTAACCGCTGTTTGCATACAAGTTTGTACACGCCGAAGAACGCGGTATCCGCATGCGTCTCGGTCAAGTGAAATCTACAGAGGAGGGATAACGTTCTTAAACTCGACGAAAAACGCACTTGCAAATGCTATAGTTTCTACACATTCAAAATTTAGATAATATAAAAAATATTAATAATAAATTATAGTCTAGAAATTCAAGTTTACTTTTCATCAATATTATGTATTTATTATTAAATGAAAAAATATTTTTAGAAATATGTAATTTATTTGATAACATTGGTGCAAGTGACAATTAAAATTTATCTCCGAAGCCCTTTTGTTTTTTGGTAAATTACTTAATTTATTAAAAATATTACAATCACAAAATTAAAACTACATAATAATTTAACTTTAAAAAATGTTAAAACATAAAAAAATTATAAAAAAAAATTATTATTTTTTTGACGAAAAAAAATCCGGATAATCGAATGTCCGGATAATCGGAATTCTACTGTATGTACATATACATCTATGTATATAAAAGTTCAGCCGTTTTTCGCGTTGTGATGAGCTTTACGGAGAATGGCTCAACCGATTTTAACTTTGCCACATTGAAGAGACACATCTGGAGAAGGTTTGTGTTTTGAAATTTTAAGAATCGGATACCAGGGTCTCGAGAAATAGGCCAAAACGTGGACCCGGGTAACCCTAGGATGTGTTTATACAAAATGGGTAGCAAATGGAAGCTGTTGATGATTTCTATAGTATAGAGTATTTTTCATACCGTTCCGTGACTAGGGTCTCGAGATATAGGCCAAAACGTGGACCCGGGTAACCCTAGGATGTGTGTTTGTACAATATGGGTAGCAAATGGAAGCTGCTGATGATTGCTATAGTATAGAGTATTTTTCATACCGTTCCGTGACTAGGGTCTCGAGATATAGGCCAAAACGTGGACCCGGGTAACCCTAGGATGTGCTTGTACAATATCGGTAGCAAATGGAAGCTGCTGATGATTGCTATAGTATAGAGAAGTTTTGATGCCGCTCCGTCACTAAGGTCTCGAGATATCGGCCAAAATATGGACCCCGATAACTTAAGGATGTGTTTGTACAATATGGGTATCAAATTAAAGCTGTTGATAAGTGCTTTAATACGGGGTAATTTTCTACCTATTGATGACTAGGGTCTCGAAATATATTCCAAAACGTGTACCCGCCGTGTCCTTGCACCGAATTAAACCAAACGTACACATATTGTTAAGTAAGTATTGAAAATGGGTTTCGTAAAGTTTGGTTGTAATTCGGAACACCGGCAACGCGTACAGCGTTCTTTTGAACCAGCCATAATGTCGATTACTTTTTTAACGCCTGGGGCGGAACTGAACTGTCAAATTGACAGTGTGAGTTACAATGTGTCAATATTTCTTTCTGATTTGGACGCCATAAGGAGAAGACGTAAGTGCAAAGTGTAAACATTTTTGTGAATTTTTTTGGAGTGGATTTTGGAACAGTGAATAATTTCTTACGGAATTTGAGAATGTAATGTGAAATCCGAATGTTCAAATGAAATTATGTTTTGTGGATTTATTTTTTCGGTTCATATGCGATAAGCTACGATACACCATGAGTGAAAAAAGTGTTAAAAAAAAGTGAAAAAACAAAAGAAATTGTTAAAGGATGCAAAAGAAGAGCACGAAAAATGCGTAACCTTGATGAAAAAATTAATAGTCTTATCATGCAAATTGTCAACAATTTTCAGAAGAAAAGAGATGATTTAAGAAAATCACAACAAAATAAAATAATCCTGACCATGTGGACTTGGGCTTTTAAACACATATGCATCGAAAATATAATCCACAAAATTGAAAAAAAAACATGTTTTAAAATCTCAGAATACCATAATTACAATCATGTTTATTACAGTACAAATGCCAAGACAATCACGTAATCATATTGGTCGTTCGACAAATAATAATAGGGGCATGAGAAATGCCCGGAATAACGCGACATCAGAAGAACGTCAAGAACAAAATGAAGTAGTCAAACGATTGATGAATAATGTTATCCAAGCAACTATTTTAATAGGCAAATTCAAGAATGAAGACGTTCTAATACCCAGAGTTCCAATGATTCCACTTGAATTGCCATTTGAATTCAGGCGTTTGCAACTGCCCATTCGTTTAGCATTTGCAATAACTATCAATAAATCACAAGGGCAAACTTTAGAAATATGCGGGATGAATTTAGAAGAACCAGTATTCACCCATGGCCAACTATACGTTGGATGTTCACGTGCTGGGAAGCCAACAACATTATATATTTACTCAAAAGCAAATAGAAAAACAAAAAATATTGTTTATGCCAAAGCGCTTGAATAAAGAATAAAGAAATAAATAATATGAAAACCATATCTTATCTATTCTAAACCATATCTACTTTATTTTAGTGTGCCCTGCGAAGCGGGCTGGGTTTGCTAGAATATAAATATAAATATATATTATGTTACTTATATTTGTACAAAAGTTCAATTGCATCTTGAATTCTTGTACTGTTACATATGTATATACATATGCTGCAGCAACCATGACCTATCTGACGACGCATCGCCTTATCATAGTTACACACGCAATAATTAGGGAGTTCTGTCGCAACCGAACTGTTAACCAGTGATGGTAAATGTAGGGAAAATTCCCTACATGTAGGGATTTTTGTCGAAAAATGTGGGTGTAGGGAAAAGAAGGACAGATGTTTTTAAATTATGTAAATGTAGGGAATTTTCAAGAAGGACAGAAAAAATTTTAAAATAGCGGGGTAAAATTAAAAAAGTTCATTCAAAATAAAAATCCGCAGTAGGATTTCATGCCAGTTTTCCTTATGGCAGCATACTTTTAAAAGCGTTAATACGGCAGCATTGCCTTTTTTTCTTCGCTAACGCTAGCACGATTTTTCTTTGCGCGAAAATTGTTAGTTGTCCCACGTTTTCTGGTGCTTTTCACTTTTGAAATAAGTTTGCAATCATTTTAGTTTTAGCTTTTTTATATTTAAAATGTATATATTTTACAGAAGTGAGCTCCTCCTCTTCGACTGACTCTTCGGAGGAACACCAGGAAAAACAATGCAAGTATCGGAAACAAAAGTTCAATAACAAGTGGCTTGATGACGACAATTTTAGTGGATGGTTTGAAGCTGTGGCTAACGATCCATTTAAATGCAAATGCGCTGCGTGCGACAAAGTTTTGAGCTGCGGCAAGTCTGATTTACAGAAGGACCCCGAAACAAAATTGCACCAAAAAATATGAAGGCAATTAAAGAGATATCAAAAACAGATATTTTAGAAAAAGCGAGTAAACCAAATAGTTCCAGAAATTTCGAAATAAGACTTAGCATGTTCTCCGCTGAGCATAATGTCGCACTGCAAGTGGTGGACCATTTAATCCCACTCTTAAAAGAAATCGTGCCCGATTCTGAAATAATAAAAACCTCTGAGCTCGGAAGAAAGAAGTGCACCAGCATAATAAAAAATGAATTGGCAAAAGAGGAAAAAGACAATTTAGTTAAAAAATTAAAAGTAAACAAATTTCCCATAATGATCGATGAGAGCACAGACATCGGACTGAATAAGCATATGTGTCTCATGGTAAGATTTTTCGACGAGGAAAGCGAGCGGCTTGTGGTTAAACTGCAGAAGCTCTGTACGGAATTTTAAAAAAATCTTAAGCAAACCATTCAATTTTGACGTTGCAATTGCCTCATTATAGTGTAAACACAGGAGAAAAAAAATGTAGGGAATTTTGTAGGGAAAATTTGTTGTAAGCGTAGGGAAAAGTAGGGAATTTTTTTGGGCTGTGTAGGGATTTTTCAAAAAACCATTTACCATCACTGCTGTTAACCCGTACGGTCGCATTTTTTTCGCTTGTGTTACTTTGTATTATTCGCACACTAACGTTTTGCGCAAGCTAACAAAACATCGTTTTTGATCGCCCGAAGTTTACTATTTGTGCCTGGCTGCGTTCTTTTGTTTGTCGCACACGCTTCACACACATATGTAGACTCTCACACGCAACTAAATCAGTATTCACACAATGCCCCCCGGGGCAAGCAAACTTGAAGACAATAGGGCGAACCTAGGTCCAGAAAACGAAAAGGAAAAAACTCGAATATTGAACGCTGGATCTCTTCCCAGATAATCCTAATAATCAAGTCTCTGAACCCCAACAAAACGTTTGCATCCTCCTCCTGCTTTGTTGTATACAAAGGTATACAAGCTATTAACAAAGAGGTAAACAACATTTAGTCACTACGCGATGGGAGTCGTCTACTCCTCGTAAGAAACCATAAAATCGCCGAAAAATTCTTGGCAACAAAATATCTCCCCGGCGCAGGGGAGAGCTCTGTAATCTGTTAGGACACACAGCCAAACGCTGCAACAATACTCCAGCTTGCGTGGTTTGCAACCTCCCTCCCAACCACCCCTCCCCTGCGGAATGCTCTAGAGTATACTGTGCCAACTGCGCAGGTGAACACCATCATCGAATACTTGTCCCAAGTTTATTGAATCAAAAGTAATACTAAAAATTAAAACTAGACATAAATATACCATGAGAGAAGCCATCACCACTTACAAAAAACAACTTCCCAGCACACCTGCCTCCTCCTCCTTCGCCCGAGTGGCAAATACAAGTATAAACAACGACAACACCTCAAATATAAAAAAAACCCAATGGTACATCTGCCACCCCCTCTTTTGGCAGAGTGGCTAATACAAGATCCAACAACGATAACATATCAAATATAAATAAAATTAATAACATAGAAAAAATCTCAAACATACAAAAATTCAAACACGAGTTCTACAAAATCATTCTCCAAGAATAATTCATTATCACATGAAGAACTTCTTCAAAACTCAAAGCAGACTGCTCTTTCCACCTCTCACACCTTGAAGTCTTTTCTTCTCCCCCTTTCTCGCCCATTTTTCTCCATCCATCACCCCCCTCCACAACTCAAGCTCACCCTAGGCACCAATTTCACGCTTCGTAATGCTTTCCACTCAGCTACCTCTCGCAACCGTCTTCCAAAATGACAATCGTTTATCTACAAATGCGCCATATTCGCCAAAGAAAATAACTTACCACTAAAAACTCCTCTCTTACGTCAACCTCGTAGCCCCCCGTGGCTGGTTTCAAAATCGACATGTATAGATCAGCTATCGCTTCTGCCCAAATCCAGCACTACCAACGCAGTCTACAACGCTATGTTCGGCGAAACCATGCCTCGATTCAAACAAAATAACTGGCGGTTTATTTTCACTGACGGCTCCAAAGCAGTACACACCACCAATTTCATACGGCCTACTTTTTCCTTTCTGCTCCATCTTTACAGCGGAAGCTACTGCAATATTGCACGCTGTCCAACACGCTACTAAAAATACAGGAAAATACATAATTTGTACCGATAGCCAATCCTGCTTTCACGCCATCAATCATTGCAATAACACCAATAAAATCATCAGCTGCATTAGAGACAATCTTATCTCCTACCCAAATAAGATAAAGATAATGTGGGTACCAAGCCACACCGGCATCGACGGCAATACCTACGCAGACAAAATGGCCAAAGACACCACTTTTATCCCGACAGTCACATCCAGCCTCTTCATCAAGAGCGACATATATCGCCTAGGTAACCAAAACAGACGCACCAAACTGGCCCCTGACTGGATGATTACAACTATCATTACTCCAGAATCAACCCAGCACAGACCAAACCTCTCTACCCTTCATCCATACCAACAAACAGGCTCACACCTTTTATACGGCTCCGAATCGCACACACCATAATCACACATGCTCATCTCCCAGAAAAGGGCCGGACCAACCAATGTCCCTTCTGTAATGCCCCAACAATTGTTCTTCATCTAATTCCTTTCTGTCCAGGACTTGATGCCAAAGTACAACAGAATTTTGTTGGAACTGACCCCACCGCACTTCTTATGAACCCATCTGAAAAAAAAATTAGAACAATGTATGGATTCCTAAAAGACGCCGATCTACTCCAAAAGATTTAAAAGCGTTCATACATCCCGGACAGCTGATAGCCTCTGATGCTAGTGCTGCATGACAACCCCAGTTTATATATTAGTTATTAGCATTGTATAAGCTTAATTACAAAAAAAAAAAAAAAAAAAAATTTGGAGTAAATACCCGAATAATCGAATTCCTGCGTAAGATATGCTAAAACAATTCTATTTTGCATAGGCGTGTACATATTTGTATGTGCGTATGCACACTTGATGCCCTAACCTAACGTACATATTTGTATTCTGAACTTCCAGCAAAACAATGCTTATTAATATACACATATGTATGTTTTATGGTTATGTACATTATACTGTATGGAAAATCGGAAAATCAACAGTTTTAAAAATCTATCCTTCTATTTACTATAAAATTTATGTTATGAGAATAATTTTAAAAAAGAGCCGAAAAAAATTTTATGTTATATAATATATGAAGTTATGTAACAAGATAAGGTACTCCTATTTCAAAATGATCGTTATGGTTTCAGCAGTATTATCTGTTATTTTTGTGTTTATTTTTACTATGTGCAGGCAAACATTTTTTGCAATTCAATAACTTTATTTAAATAAGGTGTACAAAAACGAATTAAAAAATTTGGTTGCTCTGTCTGCCCTGCTGTCTGTTCACGTACTGCCTTTTTTCCTACACGGCTTTCGATTTCCTATGTTTCTCCCGTTTTTTTCTTTTTTCATCGACCAATCACCGATCGACACGTATTTCAGTGAGGCTTTTGAGCCACAGTGGGATCTATCCTGACCGTGCTGCCAGACTGTTCGTAACACTTCCCCCTGGTATATCCTGCCGATTAGGATGTACCGAGCTTTTCAGATCTAGAACGGCTATTTTAGCAGCAGGTCTTTCATAGATTCCACAGGTTGTCTGGAGAGTAGCGCTTCGAACCCTTCCGTCGGCACTCGTTCGCACGCCAGTTACCTTACCCTTGGGACAAGAGTTCCTTGGATTGTTTGCATCCACTATGTATGCAATATCTCCGACTTTTATTGCTTTTACGTCTTCGAACCATTTAGTTCTCCTAGTGATAGTGGGCAAATATTCGGTGACCCAACGTCGCCAGAACGCGTCCGCAAGGTTTTGTGATGTTCGCCAGTTATGACGCATTAGGACGCCCTCAGTAACTGGTTCTGCAATCGACTTAACATCATTGGAGCTACCTAATAGGAAGTGGTTGGATGTAAGTGCCTCTTCTTCTTCGTGGTCAATATGAATATAAGTCAACGGTCGCGAGTTAACTGTCATCTCCACCTCCATTAAAGCAGCACGAAGAATCTCGTCATTTGGACAGTTAGATGTCAATATCTGTTGTAGGACGTCCTTGACTGAGCGAACTAGCCGCTCCCTTGCTCCGCCCATGTGTGGAGACGCGGGTGGTATGAAATTCCAGTTGGTTGCGGCCGAAGTGAAAGTTCTCGTCAATCGATTTTTGTCTAGCAGCGTAAACGCAGATTTCAATTCCCTCTCAGCGCCTTTGAAATTTGTACCATTGTCACTCCATATCTCCAATGGGCTCCCTCTACGTGCCATATAATTACGTACGGCCAAAATGCAGGAGTCTGTAGAAAGCGAATATGCCCCTTCGAGATGCACCGCTCTGGTTGTCAGACAGGTGAATAATACCCCGTATCTCTTTTCGGTGCTCATTTTAACCGTGACCAGAAGTGGGCCAAAGTAGTCAACCCCTACATAGGAAAATGGACGACAAAATTGTGCGATGCTGGCTCTAGGTTAGCAGGCCATTCTAGGTGGACGTGGTTGAGCGCTTCTGTTTTTGCATACCTGACAGCTGCGTCGAATTCGATTAACTGCGATGCGAAGTTTTAAAATCCAAAAGTGTTACCGAAATTCACTGACGACTGTCTTTTATTGAATCATTGAAAACTTCTTGCTGGGATTTCATCCAAAAAATGTTTTCTGCCTTACGAAAATCGTCGGTAGTGGCAACGCTACGTAAGACTTGATTATCTCGCACTACGCTTAACGAAATACGAGCGCAGTAAAAGGTCGTGGCGGTTGCTTGGTGGAGACGGTCCCATTTAGAAAATCTCTCAGGTTTGGACACCATAAGAAGTTGTTATGAAATTAAACAATAAGCTCCAATAAACTTCTTCTGTTGAAATACTTTGCGGTCCGTTAGATACGGGCCATTCGTCACACGGAAGATATAAAAAGGATGGCCCACTAAACCATCGGCTATCGTTAGAAAAATCTGAATCACCTTTCCATTTGGTGGCTTCGTCAGCAACGTTTGCCGCAGCCGGAACCCAGCGCCACTCACTGACGTCGGTAAGTTCTAGAATTTCACTGACTCAGAAAGCCACAAACTATTTGTAGCGGCGATGATCAGCATACAGCCAGGCTAATACCGTTCGTGAATCTGAGCAGTATACGGAGCTATCAAGGTGGATAGAATGCGACGCGATGATATGCTTAGCAAGGCGAGCTCCCAACAATGCTGCCTTTAGTTCCAGGCGAGGTATGGACAATAATTTAAGCGGAGCCACTCTTGTTTTACTGGCGATCATTATACAGTCGATTGAATTACCATGTGAGTATCGTAGGTAGCATACAGCCGCATAGCTACTTTCGCTTGCATCTACAAAGGTATGTAGCTCTATTTTAGGTGTATCGTCAAATGTTGTCAAGTTGAATCCCCCACAGCCATTTCGCAAATTGGTCATCTGGACTTGGGTCGTCCCAGTCGCATCCAGCTCGCCATATTTCCTGCAAGATAAGTTTGGCGTATACAACGTAGAAACCTATCAGCTCAATTGGGTAGTATAAAGTCATAACCAAGCTCAAAACTTCGCGGTTGGTAGGTCGCCGCTGAGAAAGTAAAAGATCAGAATTCTTATATTTGGATGGTACACGAAAGGCGAAATGGTCACTAGAGGTAACCCACCGCATGCCTAATACCTTCTCAGTTTGCTGCACGTTCTCGAAATCAAGGCATAGTGCATCAGTGGAGCTGCCATTTAGGGTGGTTAGCACACGACTTGAATTATATAAAAAATTTCTTATGTGATCGCATGTACGTGACGCACATACGTGACGCACATCGCTAACTTAATAGCTTCTTCTTCAGTATCCACGCTAACTAACATATCGTCGACGTAGTGGCTTTCTATTATGCACTGCGAAGCACCAGGGAACTCTTCGCGAAATTCGGCTGCATTATTGTTCTTGATATATTGAGCGCAGCTGGGCGAACATGTGGCCCCAAAGCTCATAACAGTCATCACGAATGTAGCTGGCTTGTTGGCATTCTGTTCATACTAAAGAAAACGCATGAAATTTTGGTCTAGTTCCCGGACTTGAACTTGGTGAAACATCTCAGCAATATCGGCCGACATGGCAATTTGCTTTTGTCGAAATTTAAACAACACCGACAACAAAGGGGTCGTTAGGTCTGGGCCTTTAAGCAACATGGTATTCAAGGATACACCATCTACCTTCGCGGCTCCGTCCCAGACTAAGCGCACCTTGCTTGGTTTGTTGGGGTTAATTACTACAAAAACCGGTTGATACCAGCATCTTTCAACGACGCTGTCGACTGGTGTTATACGTCTAGCGTACCCTTTCTGAATATAATCATCAATTTTTTGCTGAAGCACCTCAGCCAAGTTAGGATCGCGTTGCATCTTCTTCAGCAAACACTTCGCTCGAAATAAGGCCATTGGTAGGCTATCGGGTAGCTGCATTTTAGGATACTTCCACAATAAGCTGGTTCGATATCGATTGCCAACTCGCACAATGTGTTGTTGTAGCTGCACCATAGCAAGTTCATCCTCTTTAGACATTAAAGCAGAAGATTTGGCTGACACGCCTAAATTATCGAGGCAAATGTACGACTTAGTAATTTTAACGAGTTCAGCCTGTGCGGAGCAGTCGCAAATGTGAAATACAGGGTGTGCCGCATCATGATTTGTACTTGATGCTTGTCCTTTCAATGTCCATCTGAGCTTGGACTTCTCCGCTATTGGCTCATTTTCAGATTTGAAGAACCAAGCGCAGCGTTGTTTAAACCAATCAATAGTTGTGGTACCGCATTTGAATAGGACTCCAGAGGCAATATTTTTAAATATTGAAATTTGGACTGCAGTTTAGCAGCGTTAATCGATTGAAGAGGCAAGCCAAGCTTTTTGGCTGTGTGAACGCCTTTAAGCCCGAATTTCTTATTACCGTTTTTAGCTGATATGGCTAAGTCGACAACGACAGACTCGTCCTAATACCGATGTGTATAACCAGTCCAGCGCAGGCACAGTGGTTGTGGTGTGCCCTTTATATTTAGTTATTCAGCAGATCTTCGTCGATAAGGGTGAGCGACGAGTCATCGTCTATGAAAGCGTATGTTGATACACTCTGTTCGCTGGAGTGTAGAACTACGGGAAGGACACGGAAAAGGGTACTGCCCTGACCGAAATTGTGCATGTTAACATTGGCAGCCTGCATTGTAGTAACGGCCTTGCCATTGTTTGGAGCGTCTTTAGCAATTAACTCTGCGTTGTGCAACAGAGAATGGTGATTACGGGTACAACTATTAACATTGCAAGTTGCAGTCGATTAACAACCAGCTGTAGAATGGCCCTTCAAGCATCGGTGACAAAGTTTCAACTTGCGAACAGTTCCCCATTTTTGACTACGTGTCATTTCCTTAAAAGAGACACATTTAGAGACATCACTGCAATTTTCTCCACAAACGATACATCTTACCGCATTAAAATGATAATTAATTGCGCCCCGTTTGCGCACCTTTGTTGACTCCTTTAGCACGGTAGCAGAATTGGCGCCTTGTGCTGGTAAGAAAAGCCAATCACTGAAATGTTGTAAATTACAGATTGGGAAACTTTGCTTATGCATTCCCCAATAAGCTGGTAGTAGCCCAGGCAATTTCGAAACCAGCTTCTGTTTGAGATCGGGATTATTCAAATGGCTGGTCAGGCCGTACTCAGACATTGTTGCGCAGATGCTCTTTAGCAAGACTGTTACGAGAAGCTATCTGGTCTCTACTCAAGCGTCGAGAAGTCGAGACACCGAAAGATAAACTATTAACGTGCCCAGCTGTTGGCAAAGTAGTTTGTGCCGGTTGTGGATGTGGCGGAGAATATCCTTGATTGAGTGTCGAATACCTGTGTACTTGCTGTTCGAGTGACTTTATTCTGTCTAATAGGCATTGAAGAACAGATGCTGTTAGACCCCCTAATTGCTGAGCATTTGATCCACTTATCAAATTGACATCATCCGGGGCAGAGCCAGTATTGGTAAAATTATTGGCACCGGAAGCAGCTATGTTGAAAGGTGTAATAAAATTTGGAGGTGGCTGTATAATTTGCGTTGAATGTAGACCTGAATCATGTGCAGAAGTTAAAAACCTAGGTACAGCGCATTGTCCATCATCTAGGTCATCGTCAAAACTCAATACATCTATGCGATTCAGGAAACTATGCTCTTCTCTTAACAAAGCCCTCTGTCGTAAAATTTCGCTTCAGAATAGCTGAGAGAAGAAGATGTAATATTCTTTCGTAACCCAAAGGAGCAAAGAGTTAGATTCGCACTTTCAAAACATCAAATTCTATAAGGATGAACGAGCGTCTTTTTTAACATGTTTTTTAAATCTACAAATTTGTTTTGACTTACAGTTTTGGTAGCTTCAAATACCAAACTCAAATAAATATGTTCGCATTTTGGATATAAAAAGCACTACATTTATTGCCAAGAGCAAGGAATTGGCAACACTTCACAACAAGGATTGGGTGACGTCACACAACCTGGCTTCTATCATTCCTGGCTGTGGATGATAGCAACGGGAACGCACAGAGGGCCCGTACAGCTCCTGATAGGGGGCGAGAGGCGCATCAAAAGTTAAGGAGCGTTTGTTTGGAATTGGCAAAAGTACCACTAGACGCAAAACCCAATCAGCAACAACCATAAGCCAACCTATCAAAAGGTGAAGAGAAAGCTGCTATAAGAAAACAAAGCGCGGTGACCACACGCATAAATGCGCTTATCGGAAAAAAAGGCACCCAATCATGCGAAGGTTGGACAAAAGTCGATATGTGTCAGACCAAAACAAAATACAGCAAATCAACAAAATGTAGTGCACTAGTGAAGACAGTCAGGCGTTAACTAAATGTAACCTTAAATTTTCCAGACTTTGCCAATTCGGGTAACTTTTCTTCAAAACAATTCGCATATGCATTCACTAAATCAATTAAATTTTGCTCTATATTTCCTTTCAGTGAACTACCAATATCAGTACATTTTCTGATTGCCATGACTCTGCATCTGCCACCCTCAATTACAACTTTTCCTTTAGCTAGTACGTCGCATTCCAATAAGTGCGGCTCGAGTCATCATAGATTTATTTATAACTAGCTGTACCCGGCGCGCGTTGCTACGCCAACAATTGAAATAAATTTAAGAAAATTAACTTTAAAGAAAAATCAGTACACAAATATTCAATTTATTCTAAACCATTTTATTGATTTGGTTTATTTCGAACGAATTGCGACGTTACAAAGTTTAGTTTCAATTCGATGTTTATTGAAGTGCTGTGGGATACACAATGGCCCCTATTATGAGTTGCATTCGATCTTCGATATTCGTTGTTTGTCGAAGATCGAAAATCGAATGTCAATTTGGTATTATGAGCGGTGCAACGCTGTCGAAATTTTCGTTGCATACCGAATTTAGAGTCGAATGCAATTTTGCTTTCGATTGTGTAGCGTATTGTGGGAAAACTTGTTAAAATGTAAGTTGTTTGCGATTATTTATTGTTTTATAGTAACTAAATAATAAATATATACTAATTTTGTTAATATAATATTATGCAGGTCGAAAGTCGTGAGTACCAAACAGCAATTAGAAAGGCTAGTTGCATTAATGGAAGAGAATCCACAATTCGCAAAAGGGATTTCCACCAAAGTACAAGCAACAAAAGAATGGGAGGAATTTACAACGGAGCTGAATTGCTTGGGACCACCAGTTAGAACGGCAACAAAGTGGATTAAGGTTAATAATAGTTTTTTTTTTGTGATGTTTATAGAAATATATTTTTATTTTCTCTTGGCAGGTATGGGCTGAAATACATATTTTTTTCGAATGACGAATAATTGAATAAAGAAAATTTATAACAAAAATAAAACGGAAACTGTGGCGTTAAGGTTTCTATTTAATACTTTTTAGATTTTACTATAATATGCTTCTCCGTTATTTGGCTCCACTTCAATATCTTCAGCATCATCGTTGAGGGTCTCATCGGATAACTCTTCATCCGGAAGTTGAACATTATAAAACAAGCAAATGTTGTGCAAAGCTGCACACACATTAATAATTTGTGTTGCTTTTTTTGGAGAATAGTGAAGAGCTCTTGGCTCGGGTGCACTACTGCAACTGGTTTTCTGTACTGGACAGTAGGTTCATAAACGCCTCTTTAGATAATCTAAAGATCTTTAAAAAACTGCAAGGAAATTTCTGTAATATTAAGTACGTCAACACATTTTGAAAATGCTAAACTTACTCAGTGGAAGCCATTTCTAGGGGGTTGGATGCGCCCCTCAGCTGTTTTCTACTTCTAGCTAGTTCCACTAATCTTTCATCGACCGATGAATCGTCGAAACACAACTCCATTGTACTTTTTTTTACTTTTAAAAATGTTGTTAGCAAAGAATTTCAACACAATCGGTTTTTCTTTTATTTTAATTTGCTGTATCAGCTGAGAAAAAATTATCTATTGTAAATGCGTCGAACGATCGAAATTCACAATAGTCCTATTCTTCAACGAATGGGCACCATAATACCAAATGAAAATTCGTTCGATCAGCACTTTCGACTATAGTCGAAGATCGAATGTTGCTCATAATAAGGGCCAATATTTCTTGTTTTTCCATCTGGTGCATAGACGAAATAGACGTGAGCAAGCCACATAGAGTTGTCCATATGAGAAGCATGGATTCTCCAAATTTAATTCACACACTTGTAACGATTGTCCTTGTAACGGGTGGGCCATATAGCGTTTGCTTTTTGTACCACCTATTTTTTTGAGAATGGTAACACAAATGACACGTAAAATTTACTTAAAGGTTTGACATTTACGAAATGGGACGCTATACGCTTGAACAAAATTGGGAAGTATTGAAAACCTATTTCCAAAGTGGTGAGCCCAAACAATCGAAAATGTGCTTAAAAATTGGGTTGATCGAATGGCCTAATGTATAGCCAGTCGTGGCAGTCATTTGAACGATATTATTTTTCATTCATAAATGACAATGTTCAATCTTCAAAATAATAAAAGAAGGTTGAAAAAATATTGATTAGTTTTTTTTCTATAGCCGATTTAAAAATCAAATTTTACATGGCCCACCTTATACTTTGTTAATAGTCATTGAGAAAGCGGGTCGCACCGGGAACGGTAAACGTTTGACTTCGAATGGCATATTTGTCGGGATCATTAGGATACGTGGCAACAGTACGTCTTCACCTTTGAATTTTCCAGTCAAAATTGTTGCCTCGATAACATTGTTCATAATTTTCTTGACTGAGAGTCTGGTTCAATTGCAAAGTCGTGGTGGATTTATGTTTCGAAGAAGAATGATGGGTATGCCAATTTTCAATGTAAGAACGTGCGGCGGCATGCCTGGCAAATCAAGCGAATTCAAGAATTCAGTTGAATAGTTGACAACCTCATCTTGATTCTCCACAGTATGGATGGACTTATATGTTGTCTTTCACTCGGTATTCCATGCTGAATGGTGAAGTTGATGGTTTTGACATCGATGTTTTTGGCTGATAATATAGAAGTTTGCTGGCAGGGTGATATATTGTGTAGATTCATCAATTTCCATTCGCCCATTTCCAATATCCAATTATTGTTTTGCAAAATTTCAGCCGATGCATCCCGTTGTAGTTGTACACGCATGTTAGTTTAAATTCAATTTCTGTTAATGATGCCATAGAACTGATGATTTAAGACGTGCATTAAGTTCATCAGCGGGTGTTGATCGTGGTATAATGGGCAGACATACCTACAGACAAACATTAATTTTTATATATAAAGAAGATTAGCAACTCGACAATACGTAAAAAATCATTAAATCTAATACGCCCTGATGTTTTCTCGTGGAAAACAACCTCATCATCAGCGAAATAAATTACCTTTTCATTCCCATGGCAGCCGGTTCTACGTACCGGAATGACTCGGGTTTTTCCCGACCAAGGGCTGCCGCCCCAGTATACTAGCCCTGTCTAGTGAAACCCATACCATCCCCCGCCTTACGTCACAGGAGCAAACTCCCGCAGCAATCCTGCTCCAAATACTTCTCCTCAGAGCTGGAATCGAATCCAACCCTGGGCCAGAAGTATTCTACTGCTGCGTCTGCCACAAACGGCTTCACCCGAACTCCACCTCGGTTAGGTGCAACAAGTGCAACGGGTGGAGCCACCTTAAGACCTGCTCGGGTCTTAAGTCAAATAGGGAGTGGTCCACACGGTATGTGGCCAAGTGTTGCCCCCGCCAGCAGGCGTCTAATGCTTCCACGGCTAACACACCCCCTGATAGGCCGGCACTACCAACCGCCACCACCACAAACACCTCCACGGTGAGGAGCCTATCGGAGCAACACAACTCCCCCTCAACCCCTCCCCTTCCTTCCAGCTCCAACCCCAGTGCGGGGACAAACCAGCAGCTCCTGGTCCCCCGCACAGTCTGTTGTGTGTCAGGCCGTAATACCTCGGAATCTGGTAACAGTCCAGTGCAATTCCTGCAATGGCTGGTGCCATTTTCGGAGATGTTCCGGCCTGCGCACCACCCGTGAGTGGACAACTGCCTACGTTGCCCCCTGCTGCAGAGCTCTGCACCCACAACCGCCCTCGGAGGCGCGGCCGCCCACCACCATCAGGCCGCAACAGCCACAGTGGATTGCGCAGCAGGCCCAACGCAGACAACACCACGCGTCCCTCACCCCCCGGATTACACTGACCTCGCCGAGAAGCTTCAAGATTCTCCAACTAAACTGCAACGGACTTATGAGCAAGGTCGACGAGATAGTCGACTTTATGAGCCGGCACAGTATCAAGATAGCTGCGGTCCAAGAAACAAAGTTGCACGCTAGGTCATCTCTGATCACCAGGGATGGCTATAACGTGCACAGACGTGATCGCGAGCGAGACAATGGTGGTGGCCTAGCGTTTATAGTCCACCACACTGTGCAGTATCGTCTTATCGATGAAGGAATCGACCGCAGGGACAGCACCTTAGAATGTCAAGGCATAGCTGTCCGGTCAGGCGATTCCGAGCTCGAAATATTTAATATATATATACCCCCTGTCACCTGCTGCCCGGCAGGATATCACCCTGATATAGGTGCGCTCCTCAGAGGTGAAAACCGATTGGTTGTAGGTGACTTTAATGCGCATCACGATCTTTGGCATTCAAGCCTGCCAAATGATCGTAGGGGACAGCAACTGGCAGAGCAGATAGACGACTCGACATTCAGCACAGTAAACGACGACGCCCCCACCAGGGTAGTGGGCAATTGCAGCAGCTCGCCTGACCTAACAATTGCTAGCGCTGGTCTGATAAATAGCATAACGTGGCGACCTATGCTATCGCTTGCATCAGACCACTTGCCCATTATCGTCTCGATCGAGAGACCTGCCGACTTCGTTTCCGCGAATCACCGGTCCTATTTTATCTTTAAAAAAGCTAATTGGGCCGGCTTCACGGAATTTACTGAGGACACCTTCGCCGCTCTTCCCATCCCCACTGATGTCCGCGTAGGCGAACGCGCATTCCGCAAGGTGCTCACAGCTGCTGCGGCTCGCTTCATTCCTGCTGGAAGTTATAAGGACATTCGTCCTCATTTCCCAGCCGAAGCAGCCAGTTTAGCGAACGAGCGTGATCACCTACGCCAGGCCGATCCCGGGGATCCCCGCATAAGGGATCTCAATTTGGAGATCCGGCAACTGGTAAACCAGCATAAGCGGACTAAATGGGTTGAGCACTTGAAGACCTGCAACCTCACCTCTGGGGTGAGTAAGCTCTGGTCCACCGTTAGGTCTCTGTCAAACCCGACGAAGCACAACGACAAGGTGGCTATCACCTTTAACGGTTGCACTTCGTCGGACCCGAAGAGATGCGCGAGCTACTTTAGCCGGCTTTTTATATTGCATCCTCCGGGCGACAGAACCAAGCGTCGTGCTACCAGAAGGCTGCACAAACTGACGAACAACAGTGCGCCACTTACTTTCTCCGGTGATGAGGTTCAGGGGGCCATCAACAGTTCGAAATCATCGAAAGCCATTGGCCCTGACGGCTTAAACGCGCTGATGCTGAAGCATCTGGGACCCCTGGGAGTAGGATTTCTCACAAGGGTTTTCAATCTGTCCATAGCCACTCTCATCATCCCTGAAAAGTGGAAAGCAGGGAGAGTGGTCCCATTACTGAAACCTGGGAAACCCGCCAACCAAGGGGAGTCTTATCGGCCGATAACTCTCCTTTCCCCAGTAGTGAAGACACTTGAAGCCCTCCTACTCCCACTCTTTACGAAACACCTGGCCCCAGCCCCACATCAGCACGGTTTCCGACGAGTGCACAGCACCACCACTGCACTCACCGCCATAAACGCCCAGATAAATCGCGGGCTTAACCAAAACCGCCCCTGCGAGAGGACTGTCCTAGGAGCGTTGGACTTGAAAAGGCTTTCGACACAGTCAGCCATTCCACGCTACTAGATGACATCTATCAGTCGACACTCCCGCCAGGGCTGAAGAGGTGGTCCGCGAACTACCTGAGCGGTCGGCACTCGTCAGTGATTTTTCGAGATCAAATGTCAAAGCAGAGGAAGATTAAGCAAGGCGTACCGCAGGGTGGTGTCCTTTCACCCTTGCTTTTTAACTTCTACATCTCGAAGTTCCCCCATCCACCAGCGGGAGTTTCCCTGATCTCATACGCTGACGATTGCACGATAATGGCGTCGGGCAATGACATCGATGGCCTGTGTTCCAAAGTGAACGACTACCTCACCGACCTTCCTCGCTTTTTCACTGCGAGGAATCTACAACTTTCCCCCACCAAGTCCACGGCGACCCTTTTCACCACCTGGACAAAGGAGGTCAAGCTGCCCCTTAAGGTAAAAGTCGACGACACACCAATTCCGACTGTGAATAACCCCAAAATCTTGGGTGTAACCTTTGACAGCTTGCTCTCCTTCTCTGCGCATACAACCGCAATTGCCACTAAAGTCCAAAATCGCAACAAGGTCCTCAAATCGCTGGCCGGCAGCACTTGGGGCAGAGACAAAGAACTGTTGCTTTCGACATTTAAGGCAATTGGCCGACCGGTTCTCAACTATGCTGCGCCTGTCTGGTCGCCTGGAACTAGTGATTCGCAGTGGACTAAGCTACAGACCTGTCAAAATACCGCCATTCGGACAGCGACCGGGTGCCTCCTGATGTCACCTATACAACACCTTCACAACGAGGCACAAATGCTCCCAGTTGCGGAGCACAATAAATTGCTCAGCAAGCAGTTCCTGCTCGGATGTTACCGCAGGTCTCATCCCTGCAGACACCTGCTTGAGCCCGAGCCGCCTCCCAGGCACGTCAGGAGACACCTCTTTGACTACGCTGGCGATATCCAGGACAAGACCGACCGTAACCTACTGGACCGGACAGTATTTAGACAGTCTATAAACGACATTCACCGGGAGACCGTTACCACCTTCTTGAACTCCCGTCCTGTGAATGCCGTAATCGGAGTCCAACCACCACCCATCGCAGATGAAGAGCTCCAACTTCCCCGCGAGACCCGTGTAACACTGGCACAACTACGTTCTGGATACTGTAGCAGGTTAAACTCCTACTTATCCAGAATCGACCCCGACATACCAAACACATGTCCGGCATGCGAAGGTACCCCGCACGACACTAACCACCTCTTCACATGCCCCCTCAAACCGACTCATCTAACCCTCTCCCTTTGGACCCAACCTGTCGAAACAGCATGTTTCCTGGGCCTACCCTTAGATGAGCTAGACGAAGACGAACGATGATATGACTACACTGACAGGGCTACCTATGCTGTTAACAACAACAACATAACAACAACAACCTTTTCATGACACTCAATGAGACATATATCACACTTTTCTGCAATCGACCGCTTCACCAAAGATTTGCTATTGCCCGAGTCGATGAGCGCGTTACTCTTCAACTCTGTTACACCTGCGATTGTAAATTCCTTACGATGCTTTCCATTTCAATTCAACCGGGCTATTCGGGTCATGTTCTTCGATTTCGTTGTAACTCAAATATGTTGCTCTCTAGTCAAAATAATGAGACACGTATTTTTTTTTGTACACCCGAAAAAAATCTTTTTCAAGAGTTATCGACAATTTTTTAATTATATAAGAAATTTTATTTTTTAAGTGCCCATAACTTGGTCAAAAATGAACCGATTTTAATAATTCTGGGTTCAAAATGATCGTCATTACTTACACGAGCGACTTAGGTAGAAAGAATTGCAAAAAAATAGTTGAAAATTTTTTATTTAGCCAAAAAGAAAAAAAATTGAAATTTTTTCGAAATTCAATATATCTAAAAGTGTATTTTTTTTAAAACTTTTTCTAAATCAAGTTCAAAAGGATCGTCATTACTTACACGAGCGACTTAAGGTAGAAACAATTGCAAAAAAGTAGTTGAAAATTTTTTATTTGGCAAAAAGGAAAAAAATTTAGATTTTTTCGAAATTCAATATTTCAAAAAGCGTATTTTTTTTTTTTTATAACTTTTTCCAAATCAAGAGAACACCTCAAACTTCAATTGAGCTGAATGCCCGGTAGCTAAAATGAGTTGTTTTTGAGTAATGAATTTTTGAGTAAAAAACCTGTTTCGCACTTTTTGGTTTTTGGAAAATAAAAAATCGTCAACTACTTTTTTGCAATAGTTTCCACTTTCATTATATTTATAAGAATTTTTTGTTTTTAAATGGCTATAACTTAGTCGAAAATGAACCGCTTTTAATGATTTCTCTTTAATGATTCAAAATGATCGTCATTACTTACACGAACGACTTCATGTAGAAACAATTGCAAAAAAGTAGTTGAAAATTTTTTATTTTCCAAAAAACAAAAAGTGCGAAACAGGTTTTTTACTCAAAAATTCATTACTCAAAAACAACTCATTTTAGCTACTGGGCATTCAGCTCAATTGACGTTTAAGGTGTCGTCTTGATTTGGAAAAAGTTATAAAAAACAAAAAATACACTTTCTGAAATATTGAATTTCGAAAAAATTTCAATTGTTTTTCTTTTTGCCAAATAAAAAATTTTAAACTACTATTTTGCAATTGTTTCTACCTTAAGTCCCTCGTGTAAGTAATGACGATCCTTTTGAACCCAGAATTATTAAAATCGGTTCATTTTTGACTAAATTATGGGCATTTAAAAAAAAATGTTTCTTATATAATTAAAAAAAAATCGATTTTGAGCCCAAAAACAAAATTGCCGATAACTCTTGAAAAAAAATTTTTTCGGGCGAACAAAAAATACGTGTCTCATTATTTTGACTAGAGAGCAACATATTTGAGTTACATCGAAATCAAAGAACATGACCCGAATAGCCCGGTTGAATTGAAATGGAAAGCATCTTACACAATTCCAAGCACACATTTTTATCAGAAATTTTATTTACTAAAGTCTCACTTTCAACACATTAGTCACTTGCTATCTGATGTGCACGGTCACCCACAATTTCTAACAATGTGCCGCTTTTCTCTGCTTGTAAAGGGGGATTTTTTAAGAGCTAGAGGAAAGTTTTTCAAAAGAACACACTTAAAACTCAGAAAAATGCATGAAATTTTTATTTAAATCGATAGTACAGTCCATATAATTTAATGTTTGAACATTATTTCATGCAAATGTTGACCGCGACTGCGCTTCAAATGGTCCATCCGCTTAGTCCAATTTTGGCTTACTCTTTCCAATGTTTCGGCCGGTATCTCAAATATAAATGCTTTAATGTTGTCTTCCAATGCGTTAATTGAAGCAGGCTTGTCTGAATAGACATGAGCTTTAACATAGCCCCACAAAAAATAATCCAAAGGCGTTATATCACACGATCTGGGTGGCCAATTGACAGGTCCCAAACGTGAAATAAAATGTTCACCGAACTCGCCTCTCAACAAGTCCATTGGTACGCGTGCTGTGTGGCATGTGGCACCGTCTTGCTGAAACCACATGTCATGCAAGTCAAGCTCTTGCATTTTGGGCAAAAAAAAGTTGGATATCATTTCACGGTAGCGCTCACCATTCACAGTTACGTTACGATTCGCAGCATCTTTGAAAAGGTACGGTCCAATGATACCTCCAGCCCACAAACCGCACCAAACTGTGACCTTTTCTGGATACATTGGTAGCTCTTGCAATTCTTCTGGCTGATCTTCACTCCAAAATCTACAATTCTACTTATTTACGTACCCATTGATCCAGTACTGAGCTTCGTCGCTGAACACAAATTTTCGATAAAAAAGTGGATCTCAAACTTTCTTAACAGAACACGGATTTTTATAATAAAATTCAATGATTTGCAAGCGTTGTTCGTTTGTAAGACGATTCATGGTTTAATTATAGACCAATCTGAAGATGTTTGACAGTGCAACAAAACACGAAACGTCAGCTGTTTAAACCAACTGTTTAAAAAGATAATAGCTAAAAAATCACCATTTAGTAAATTGGTCCAATTTCACGTCATCTAAACCATGCTGAGTTGTGGTAAGGCAATATTATAAAATGAATATGCAGGAATGTCAATTAATATAGAATTAGCGATGACACTATCTTCATTTTTGGACCACTCCTTAACTCCAGAAACTGCTATCGAAATAAAAGACATCGATTAAGTTACTTCCAGAGAGGAAGCCTTAGAGTTGTTAGCAAGTAGTCTCTCTGACGAAAAAGCTGCTCTATCTGCAATTCGGTCAATGCTCACAGCGTATGGAGGCACGCAGACATGTGCAATTAGTCTATCGCCAGCGTCCGCACAAAAGTTGATAGGCTTGTCCAAAACTCGAATTGACTGGGTTTAGTACCGGTTAAAAGAGAAAGTAGTTATAATAAGGTGGTCATGTAGCAAGAAATTGTCAAAGCGAAGAAGATTGAACAACTCGTGGCTTTAGATGCGGCGGGCAAGGCCACATGACTAACTGCTGTACACGCGCGCAGAGGTGTGCATTGTGTCTTAAGTAAGGCATAGCGACCCCAATCATATTTCAGGTGACCGAAAGCGCCCGTGTTCCAGAGGGCAAAAGCTAAGCACGTGGTGACACTCCAACAGAGAGTATGAAGTTCTTCCAAATTAACATTAACCCCTGCGAAGCGGCACAAAGTCTGCTTATCCAAATTCTCTACGAGTTAGACATTGAGTGTATGAAAACACAGCCATCCGCGACAGCAAGCGCAGAATGTTCAACACTAGAAATATATTCTTCCAATTTAAAAATATTCTTACTCACATTGTAAGTAAATTTAGTATATTTTTATTATAATAAGGGTGAAAATTAGTTTTGAGCAGTAAATGCCCGCTTCCACTCCGTCCAAAGTTTTGGAGCCGTCTGTGTAGATGTCATAAGTCCTACTGCCAGGCTTTGGGACATCCTTCCTCTTCAATTGTAGTACAAAACCTTCTTTCCCAATTAAAGTACAGAGTCATGTAGTCTCCTCATTCCTATTGAACTTTGTCCGAAGGTTCTACAAGTGAATGCTCTTGCAGCCACTAACCTCCCCGCGGATTTCGCTGTCAGATTTTCCGCCATAAGGTCAATTAGTCGTATACTAAGTATCATTTCCAGCACCGCCGTTGGAGTGGTTTTCATCGCTCCTGAAATGCACAGAGCAAGCGAGTCGCTGAATCCTTTCTAGTGCCATTAAGTACGTCAGCTTTCTTGTCGCAGTCCACCATACTAAGGCCCCTTACAGCAATATCGGTCTGACTACTCTCGTGTAGCACCAATTCATCAGTGAGGGCGATAGAACCCAAGTAACGCCCAGGATTCTTTTACATGCGTACAACGCATTACTGGCTTTTTTCACCCCTTCTCTCTCTCTCTCTCTCTCTCTCTCTTGCTTCCACAGCAATTTACTGTCCAGTATTTATCCGAGGTACCTCGCATCATCTTTGAGAATTAGTTCTTTGTTGCCTAGCGTCGGAAGGTTCCACGCCGGGACCTTATACTTTCTGGTAAAAAGTATCATGCCCGTTTTTTTCGCGTTTATCCCTAGCCCTGCGCGAGATGTCCATTGGTGTACGGTTTTAAGTGTATTGCTCAACACATTACTGGTGATGTTAAGATAATTTCCCGTAACTACTATAGCTATGTCATCTGCGTACGCCACTAGTTTTGGTGCCCCTACAATAGCGACGATTGTACCCCCGTCTTGAGGAGTACCTCTGTATGCATATTTGGTAACGCCCGTATCGTTCCACTCCACTCTTATCTTCCTGCTAGCTAGTAGCTGCCTTATCCATAGATAAACCGCGTGTTGTCCATTAAGTGACTCTATATTATTTAAAATAGCATCTTTCTTCACGTAGTTAAAGGCCCTTGATATATCTAGAAATACTCCTAGAGCATACTCCTTATATTCTATCACCTTTTCTATGTTTAGTACAAGTGAGTTAACTGCAGTTTCAGTAGATCTGCCTTTAGTGTAAGCGTGCTGAGCATTAGATAATTCGTCCAGTGCATTGTGTCTCTAACGTATGCGTGCAGAATCTTCTCTTCCGTTTTCAAGAGAAATGAAGTCAGACTAATGGGCCTGTATTCCTTCGAGTAAAGAGGGTTGCTTTTTCCTGCTTTTGGAATAAACACAACCCTCGCTTCTTTCCACAATACAGTTAGATAGCAGTTTTCTAATCCTAGCCACTTCCTTAGTGTCCTCCATGTTACAACAGAAGTCTTTCCAAGATTCTCTCTTGGATCTACGTATTTCTCTCTTGTATACTTTTAGTAGATCCCTATACTCCTTCCAACAGAACTCATTGTCAGCAACTTTGGCTAACCGAAAGTTCGAGTGTAACTTTGGCAGTGTGACAAGTGGCACCGTCCTGTTGAAACCAAGTGCCGTCCATGTCATCCTTTTCAATTTTTGGAAACAAAAAATCCTTGAGCATGTCACGGTAACGCTCGCCATTTACTGTAACCACGGAAGAAGAAGAAGACTCACCACTTTGGAAATAGGTTTTCAATATTTCCCAATTTTGTTCAAGCGTATAGCATCCCATTTCGTAAATGTCAAACCTTTAAATAAATTGTGAGCACATTTGACATGTCATTTGTGTTACCATTCTCAAAAAAATAGGTGGTTCAAAAAACAAACGCTATATGGCCCACCCTGTAATTCCTTGCTCCCCCAAGGAAGCTGCAGCTTGCGTCTATTACGTGTTGGGGGGCAGGATCTCTTGTAGGCTTTAACGAGAGTAGATGCAAACAATTCAACCCCCTTCTCAATTCCAACTTGTGACCTGTATTTCCGGGGGATCATTGTAGTTTTTGATAGTATATCCCTATACAAGTCCCAGTTCGTATTCTTAGGATTTGTAAAGGATATAGTTTGGTTTTTTGAGCGGAATATAACCTGAAAGCTTATGTATCTGTGATAAGAGACTGAAGGCTTACTCAACACTTCCTATTCCTGTACCATAACATGATTGGTTGTGTAGAGTGTTAAATCAAGTGCATTCTTCGAGGTTAGTCCAACATATGTTGGTTGTTCACCTCTATTAGCTATTTCTAGGCTACTCTGAAGAATATAGTTAAATAGTGACTCACCCCGGTCGTTTATGTCCGCACTACCTTGTGATTTGCGTTTGCGTCAGTTTCTACCACAGGAGCGTGCTTCTTTCTGGCAGCTGTTTCTACCTGCTTCTGAAGTTCTTTCTGTGGTGCTTCTTCATTATGTGGCATATAGCAAGACCCAAAGAGTAGCGTCTCATATTTGCAGTCCTCCAGGGCCACCACTGTCAGATCGTCTGAAGAGGGATTATGATCAATATAAAAACATATACTCTTTTTAACCATTATCGCTGTTCTTACCTTATTTCTTGCAATTGGGATGTATGTGTTGTAGTTATGTGACTTTAGACCGGAGACTATATTGCCTGATGCTATTCATGGATCCTGGACTAGAGCCACATCGTAGCCGACTCCCTCTATGTTGAGCAGGAGCTCGGCTGAGACGTTCTTACTTTTGTATAGATTTATCTGAAGGACCTTCAGCATCTGGCTTCAGTACCTTCTCGGGGGGGTTGCTTCCTCCAGCTCACCCTTTTCCCCTTCCTGTATATTGAGGGAAGCTTCCATGATATCTTCTATGCCGAGATCCTTTTCCGCCTCCCCCGGAGACGAAGATGCACCTTCTCTTTGAGACGAAGAAGCACGCTACCAACTCCCCAAGCCATTCCCCCGAATCGTACGTGAAGCAGTTGCTCTGCCGGCTTGTTGATTTGGAGAATGACGTCCTGGCCGCACTCAGCATTTGCTGGTTTTGCCACGCTCTACCCTTTCCAGTCGCCTGTTGGCAATTCCGTGTTTTGTTTTGGAATGGTCGCAGTGCATTTACGGTTTTACCACGCGCGGAATGAAAACCTTTACCTTTGGTTTTGAGGGGATGCAGCTGAGGTCAACAATTTTAAGTGAAAAATTCATGTGAATGAAGGGTCATCCTTGCATTTTATAGTTTTGACGCCTCTGAATCACCCTGCTCCGTCAAATGCTGGCATAGGTGCGTTCGGCACTATCAGATGTTTCTTAGCAATTTCACTTGCCACTTCCGCTGCTTTCGACGTCATAGGTCTTTCCTTGTCTCCGTTTTTCGGTTCAGCTATTTCGTGTTTGTGCTTCTGCTTTTTCTATTACACTGAGGCTTCGTTATCCGCTCAACGCAGTCTCTTGATGACTAGTTCTTCTTCAATTTTATTTGCATACTTCAGATTGGAGGCTGCAAACTGTGGTTTTGCTGCGTAGAAGAACCGGCCATTTTTTATTTCTTCTCTAGCGCAAGCCAACCGTTTTTCCTCTTGCTTCGTCAGGTTGGACTTGCTGCCAATCGGTCACAAATTTTGACCGCGGCATTGTGCCGAGCTTTGGCCTTCAGCTTCCCCTTATCGAGCTTGATTCATGGACTGTTCTTGCTATCCGAAGCAGCACCATTGGACGCAGCCCGAGAACGCAGAAGAGCCTCTTCCTCAGGTGTATTTGTGCTCCCGACGCTTTCGCGGTCCGAGTCTTCGTGGACAAAGGCGTCTTCGCGATGAAGAGCGTTTTGCGTATGTTCCAATATTTTTATCCAGTAATAAAATTGTGTGCTAAAAATGCCAGGACGTCCGAAAGTATCCAGACTTATAGAGGACATAACAAATATAAGGGAAGATTTTTCAGATGCTTACTAGTAGATATTTCTGACGATAAATCAGAAATAGAACAAGTGTGTATCTCCTTAGGCAGCAGTAGTGAAGAATATGTCATCTTGAATATAATATATTATATGTACGTACATAGATCAAGAAGACTGTCGTCATTTTCAGATGAGAGTGACTGTCAGGAAAATAAAATTGTTGCTGATGGAACTATCTGGACTAGAATAAAAGCTGGATCGACTCCAGGAATGACATCAACAAATACAAAACTAAAAGCGTTCAGGGTTCTTCGTGAAAAATGAGATCTATCCGAATAAATGTTTTACCCTTTTCTTGAAATTTTGTATGTCCGTGCAGTTCATGTTTGTTGCAACTAGCAGAAGAGCTTTTCGAAGAGATAAAAATCTTTTTCAACAGGAAAACTTGGATAACATCTTCAACGGCACTGAAATTTCTAATATACGAAAAAATTTCCACATAGTTTTTTGTAATGAAAATAAAAATATGAATATCACTATCACTACATATTATAAAACAAAGTCGCTTTTTCTGTCCCTATGTCCCCTTATACGCTTAAATCTTTAAAACTACGCAACGGATTTTGATGCGGTTTTTTTTAAAGATAGATTGATTGAAGAGGAAGGTTTATATCTATACAATGTGAAGAAATATATAAAGGGGGCGTGGCAATCGGTCAAAATGTGGCAAAAAAACATAAATTTTTTGTTTTCACGGCCATAAATCATAAACGAATCAACCAATTAAAATGAAACTTTCTTGAAGTTTAACTTTGAAATATTTACTTTCGTTCTGCATCAAAAGAAATAATTGATTTATTTGTTATTTAACCAAAATTGTTTAAACAAAAGCAGCTCTTTTTCCAAAAAAAGCTGTTTGTGCGTTTGTTCGCTGTCAACCGAATGAAGCAACAGGCGTTAAGCGATAATCTCACCACACCTCATTAATGTTGAATTACATCGTATGGTGACGAATGTATGTATGTATTTACGAATCGCTCGCATTATTTTATTTCGGACGTATGTACATATGTATCTATTAAAGTGGTGCACAAATGGCTTGCTTATTACAAAGCAACAAGTCACACATTGCATGTGACACTGTTTGTGATGACAAAAAGCAATGTACGCACACAACTTGAACAGCAACGAAGAAAAACTGTCTTCAACAAGCAATACTACTTCGGCTCTATCGACAGTACACGAATTGCACGACGCTGCTTATATTGGCCTTTGGAGATGATCCAGCATGCTTGACTGAGCTTTGTGTGTGTTAGTGCAGTCGGGTGTCGTCGTGTCACACATACTTGTTGTCGGCTTTTGAATGATGAAAATCAAAAATTTTAGATATTAGCGTCAAGCACCCGACACGCACACATATAAAGTTCTTGTCAACAATGCTTGATCGTGTCCAAAGGCCATATGCTTGCATGACAATGGTAGAAAAACATTCTCATACAAGCCTTGCCGAAAGACATCAAGTACAATGTGTGAATTGGTGTCATATGTATGTATGTACGTAGTGTGTATTAGCACATCTTCGAGATGTATGAAAATTGCAAACATACACATTTCTTCGCTCCCCGCGCACTTTTGCGTATTAAGGGCAGAATATTTATTCTACAAAACCATCATACCAAACATTAACTGCCTATTTGATTTTAAAATATCAGGAATTCATGTAAGTAAATAATCCACATTTGACACAATTCACTTGTTTGAATTGAATTGTTTTTCATTGCCTTTCAGTGTCATTGCTTTTCTTGCTATCTTGCCGAAATATGTGTGTAGTGACAATGCTGAGAGAGAAACAAGTCGTGCAAAAGCATGATTTGGTTTTCTCTCTAGCTGCTATTGCCTGTTACTGTTAGTTGAGAACAAAACACTGCATTGTTGTGTGAATTTAGCAAATGACTTGAAAGCACATATATGTCGACTTGTGCACCACTTTAGTATCTATGTATGTACTGAATTCCATGTAATTATATGTACATACAATTTTACAGCGAAATAAAACGCTATTTTCACGTTCTATATTAGTAAATCGCACATAATTAAAATACAGTTTTTGAATAGTTTTTATTGATTCGGAGCGCCTTTAGTTTGCTATCGATTCCATACAATAACATTTTTTGTCATTTACTTTTTACGACAACTAATAGCTTATTTTCGAAGCGATTTCAACAAATAGGTACAACATTAATCCTTATCCAATTAAATACCTTAAATACATTGTTGTTTTTATATAGATCTATGTATATGGCTCTTTACAGCATATAATTAAAAACAATATTTTTCAAGATATTACATCAGTAATTAGTAATTGAGATCTACCGGAAAAATTGCGTTAGCTGTTGCGTCATCCGGCATTGCCGCTACTCTTTTGGAAAGAGTCTTTTGGAAAGAGGCCGAACCACACACTCTACAATCAAGCAACCGCTGAAAATCGCCACCGATGATGATAACAGCGTCTATAGTGTTTCTAGACAGAGCAATACAGGAAAATTGATGCGTGACTGCTCATTAATAGTCTGGGACGAAGCTACCATGTCAAACAAGACGTCTGTGGAAGCATTGGATAGGACAATGCGCGATTTGCGCAACAAAAATGCACCTATGGGTGGATGTACAATTCTGTTCTCAGGAGATTTCCGTCAAATCCTACCAGTTGTGACTCGAGGAACACGTGCTGACGAAATAAATGCTTCGCTAAAAAGATCCCACCTTTAGTCGTATGTCAATAAATTAGAGCTTAAAACTAATATGAGGATCTCGTCATCTTCACGTGAGAACAGGCTATTTCCAGAGATGCTGCTAAAAGTTGGCAATGGAGAATTAACACAAAGTGAGGGAAGGATTAACCTAGAAAACCTTTGTGTTTTGATAGACAACATCCAAGAGTTAGTCAACAATGTCTATCCTGACATTGATAACATAAGTTATAAGACAATATCTTGGTTTAAAGAAAGAGCTATTCTGTCACCAACTAACGAACAAGTAGATAAAGTAAATAACATGATTATTTCAAAGATTGATGCGCCGACGAAAATATACTACTAAAATTACTTAGTTGGCTGTTTTTTTTGTCTCTTTTGACTGGACTAATAATTAAAATACAGTTTTTGAATACGGAGCGCGTTAAGTTTGCTATCGATTCCATAAGACAACTAATAGCTTATTTTCAAAGTGATATAATTGAAAATAATATTTTTCAAGATATTACATCAGTAATTATCTTTTGTTTCTAAGTGGTAAGTATTTACATATTTTTAACTGCGGCACATACTAATAATATGACAATTTTTCACAGAAATTATAAAGTCATGGCTGGAAGACGTCGTCGTTCGAACATAGGTCGTAGTACAGTGGATGCCAGAAGACTACGTTCAGTAAGAGATGAAGAATCGTCAACGGAACGTGAGGCTCGCCGCAGTCAGATTCGGGATAGATATAGAGCTGAGAGAGAGAGGGAATCTTCAGTAGAGCGTCAGGTTCGTTGCAGCCGGGATCGAGATAGGCATACGGTTCAGAGGGACAGAGAATCGTCAGCAGAGCGTGAGGCTCGACTCAGTCAGCTTCGGGATAGATATAGAGCTCAGAGAGAGAGAGAATATTCAAGAGAGCGTGAGCTTCGCCGCACCCGAGATAAGGACAGACATCAAATAAAGAGAGCCAGAGAATCATCAGCAGGAGTTACTAATTCATGGGCAAGGCGGATTTAATAAGGTCACAGCATTCACCCAGCTGAATTTTTCACCGTAGGTATGGCTTACGTCAAAATCAGTGTTGCCAGTCTATTACAATTGTAATAGATCTATTACATTTGTTCTCAGTTTATTACGCTATTATTATTAAAAAATATATAATACTCTAAAAATTCGCTTTAAATAATTTGTTTTGTTTTCATTACATTTAACTGTGAATGACGAATACGTATTTAAACCTAAGCGCCTGATAGAGCCGGAGGATGGTTCCATATGTAGAAGTCCACGCAAGTGGGGAAAGTTACTGATCGCCATTCACTTGGGAGTGGCCAGGACGATTCTTCTGCATATGGTTCAAGCAGCTCACAACTCCCGGGATTAGCCCAAGTATCCTCTGGGTAGCTTCCGAACACCCGTTCGGGAGTGAGCTAAAGTGAGAAGGCGAAACATTCCAGGATAGCTGGTTGTGCGCTGGGTTTGGGACCCGCCACTTAAAAACCTCCCCCAATGAAAGCATATACAAAGCCTCGGATGAGAACTTCCAACACTGATGACGACCCCTGCAAACGAAATAAGGACTATGATTTGAGGGTATGCACCTGGAATGTCCGGTCCCTTAATGGGGAAGGTGCCTCTGCCCGGCTGGTTGATGTCCTCGTGAGAGTAAAGGCTGACATCACTGCCATCCAAGAGATGCGATGGACGGGGCAAGGAAAGAAAACCATAGGACCTTGCGACGTCTACTACAGCTGCCATGTAAAGGAGCGCAAATTCGGTGTCGGATTTGTTGTGGGAGAGAGACTTCGTCGCCAAGTACTGTCGTTCACTCCGGTGGACGAGCGTCTCGCAACAATCCGCATCAAAGCCAGATTTTTCAACATATCGCTAATTTGCGCCCACGCCCCGACGGAAGAGAAGGACGATGCGACCAAAGATTCCTTCTATGAGCGCCTGGAACGTTCCTATGAGCGCTGCCCCCGCCACGACATAAAAATCGTGCTTGGCGACTTCAACGCCAGGGTGGGCAAGGAGGGAATTTTTGGTCCCACAGTCGGAAAATTTAGCCTGCACAACGAAACATCCGGTAACGGACAGAGGCTGATCGACTTCGCCGGGGCCCGAAACATGGTAGTCTGCAGCACCAGATTCCAGCATAAAAATATACACCAAGCTACCTGGCTGTCTCCTGATCGAAAAACGCGAAACCAGATCGATCATGTTGTGATAGATGGAAGACACGCTTCTAGTGTATTAGATGTACGTACGATCCGAGGACCCAACATCGACTCGGATCATTACCTTGTTGCAGCCAAACTGCGCACACGCCTCTGTGCAGCGAAAAGCGTCCATCTAACTACGCAGAGAATGTTCGACATCGAAAAGCTGCAATCACAACAGACAGCCAGAAGATTCGCCACTCGACTCTCACTCTTGCTCTCAGAGAGTACTGCCCAACAAACCGGCATGCACGAGCAATGGAGCAATATTTCTCGTTCTCTACGTACCGCCGCCGAAGAAGAAATCGGATTCCGGCGAGCCCGAAAAAACAATTGGTACGACGAGGAATGTCATGCTGCCGCCGAAAGAAAAGATGCTGCCTATAGAGCCACGCTGCGATCGGGCGCAACGCGAGCCATGTGGGATCGCTACAGAGAGCTAAGAAAAGAAGAGAGACGTATTATCCGACAGAAGAAACGAGAGGCCGAAATACGTGAGTGCGAGGAGCTTGAGATGCTGGCCAATAGGAACAACGCCCGAAAATTCTACCAGAAAGTTCGGCGGCTTACAGAAGGTTTTAAGACCGGGGCGTTTTCCTGTAAGAACAAAGACGGCGATCTGGTGACCGACATCCAGAGCATTCTTAAATTATGGAGGGAACACTTCTCGAACCTGCTTAATAGTGATAGCTGCGCATGTCAAAGAGAATGTGATGAACCCGATACCCCAATCGTTGACGACGGAATTGACGTTCCGCTACCCGACCATGACGAGGTGAGAATAGCGATAACGCGGCTAAAGAACAACAAAGCCGCGGGCGCCGACGGACTGCCGGCTGAGCTATTCAAACATGGCGGCGAGGAGCTGGTAAGGTGCATGCATCAGCTCCTATGCAAAATATGGTCGGATGAGAGCATGCCTGCCGATTGGAATTTAAGTGTGCTCTGCCCAATCCATAAGAAGGGCGATCCTGCAATTTGTCTTCTAAATATCGCCTATAAGGTTCTAGCGAGCGTATTGTGTGAAAGGCTGAAGCCCACCGTCAACCAACTGATTGGACCTTATCAGTGTGGCTTTAGACCTGGAAAGTCTACCATCGACCAAATATTCACGATACGCCAAATCTTGGAAAAGACCCATGAAAGGAGAATCGACACACACCATCTTTTCGTCGACTTCAAAGCTGCATTCGACAGTACGGAAAGGAGTTACCTGTATGCCGCGATGTCTGAATTTGGTATCCCCGCAAAACTAATACGGCTATGCAAGATGACGTTGCTCAACACCAGCAGCGCCGTCAGAATTGGGAAGGACCTCTCCGAGCCGTTTGATACCAAACGAGGTTTCAGACAGGGTGACTCGCTGTCGTGTGACTTCTTTAACCTGATGTTGGAGAGCATCGTACGAGCCGCAGAACTTAATCGCTCAGGCACAATTTTTTTATAAGAGCGTACAATTGTTGGCGTATGCCGATGATATTGACATCATCGGCCTTAACAACCGCGCTGTTAGTTCTGCCTTCTCCAAGCTGGATAAAGAGGCAAAGCGAATGGGTCTGGTGGTGAACGAGGACAAAACGAAGTACCTCCTGTCATCAAACAAACAGTCGGCGCACTCGCGTATCGGCACCCACGTCACTGTTGACAGTTATAATTTCGAGGTTGTAAAAGACTTCGTTTATTTAGGAACCAGCATTAACACCGATAACAATGTCAGCCTTGAAATCCAACGTAGAATCTCTCTTGCCAACAAGTGCTACTTTGGACTAAGTAGGCAATTGAGTAGTAAAGTCCTCTCTCGACGAACAAAACTAACACTCTACAAGACTCTCATCATGCCCGTCCTAACGTATGGATACAAACGCTCCGGCACTGAAAGTATTCGATGCGGTACCAGCTGGTGGTAGTAGAGGAAGAGGAAGGCCTCCTCTGCGTTGGAAAGATCAGGTGGAGAGGGACTTGGCTTCACTTGGTGTGTCCAATTGGCGCCGGTTAGCACGAGAAAGAAACGACTGGCGCGCTTTGTTAAACTCGGCCAAAATCGCGTAAGCGGTTATCGTGCCAATTAAGAAGAAGCCTGATAGAGCCGCCACTTATTGCGCATGTAAAAATTTCAACTTTCTCCGCTAGAGTACACCCTATTACGGAGTACAGCAATCTATTACTTTTTTGATCATCGCTTTAGTACGCTGCTGCGGTTGGTTCTGGCCACACTGGTCAAAATGATATGCTTTGTTTGTATGTATTGGTATGTTTACATTCGTATGTTTACATTTGCTTGCTGATGTGGGAACACAGATGAAAGTGTCGTACGGAAACACACCTATACCTATCAGTGTGGCCACACTGATTTCATTATTCATTTTTATTCACTATTCAACTGAATTTAACGTCGTTATGAATTCGAAGAATTAGATCATTCGAGAAGCGTTCTTACAACTACAAGACACATAAAAATTAGAGTTCTTTTACAAATTAATATATTCATCTTAATCTTGAGTTTTATTGGAAATAAAGCGTGTTAATTTTAATATAAAAGTATATGTGGAGTTTTATTCCCCCACATAATTGGTGACCCCTACAATTTACCAACACGCATCATGGAAACAGGGCAAACGGAAATTGAAAAAACTGGCGATACTGACCCCGTCGTACACAGCGGAGCGTCCAACGAAGAATTTTTCGAAGCAATTAATATCTCCCAGCTACAAACACCCTTGGCCGCACACATCGACCGGTTCGAACGATTGGAGATGCCACCGTTTTGGAGCCAACAAGTCCAATTATGGTTTGCCGCAATCGAGGCGCAGTTTCAGCTCAGGAAGATCACAGCGGACGCAACGAAATACTATGCAGTAGTCGCCCGCCTTGACCAAGACGCGCTTATGATTGTGGAGAACATAGTTGCGAACCCACCATTATCAGATAAGTATATTGCGCTAAAGGAGGCTCTGGTTCAAAATGCTGCTGGCTGGAATTGAGTTGCGGGAACGACGCCCTACTGAACTGTTGGCAGAATTTAATCGGCTTGGAGGAAACAATCTGGACCCAGCATTCGTCCGCTCGATTTGGCTAGATCGACTTCCTCTACAGATTCAATTAGCACTCACCGCTACTGGTGAACAGGACAATGCCAAACTCGCACAGACAGCAAACAGGCTTATGGCAATTCAGCGTGACTCCGAAAACCACTGCGTAATGCCAATCGCCCGAGAGACTGTCGCCAGCAGTGTTATACAGAAGCAACTGGACGAGCTAGCTAAACAGATCGAGAAACTATCACAGAAACTTAGCAGATCGACAGTGGGCGAAGACAGCCAGAAACGCTTCAACAACTCGACAAACGTATCTCGCAGCACCACCGACAATACCTCAACATCCACGTGCTATTATCATCGGAGATTCGGCGAACGTGCCAAAAAGTGCACGCAGCCTTGTGCTTTTCAGGGAAACGCCAGTCGCCCTCAGTAGACACGGCGGATACTGGTGGCAAGTCAATTCCTCGTCGATTATTTGTATACGACCGTACAACAGGTACGAAATTCCTCGTCGATACCGGCGCGGATATTTCGGTTACCCCACCTTCGCGCCAAGACCAAACAACACCAACACAGTTTCGACTTCAAGCTGCAAACGGCAGCAAAATAGAAACGTATGGTGAGAAGGTCATCGTGCTCAATATCGGCTTACAGCGACCGATCCGTTGGATTTTCCGCATCGCTAAGGTGCCTTATCCGATCATAGGTGCAGATCTCATTCACGCTCTCGGGCTAATAGTGGACCTCAAGCGCGGTCACTTAATAGACCCCAACTCAGACTCGCACAGCATAGGATCGTACGCTACGGCTCCGGTCACGGCCATCACAGCACTTACTCAAACCAACAAATTTACAGCCATCCTCAAGGCTTTTCCGGAATTGCTAGGTAATCCTTCCAACCTCACGGCATCCAAGCATTCCGTCAAACACTTTATACCAACCACTGGGCCACCGTGCGTACAACGCGTCCGACAGTTATGCCCGGAGCGCCTCAAAGTAGCCAAGAGGGAATTTGAACTAATGGTCGAGTTGGGACATGCCAGACCGTCAAACAGCCCTTGGGCTAGCCCACTGCACATGGCTAAAAAGAAGAACGGGGACTGGAGACCATGCGGCGACTACCGTAGGCTTAATGAGAAAACCATTCCCGACCGGTACCCGATAGCGCTCCTCAATGACTATTCAACAATTTTAGCAGGGAAAGTCATATTCTCCACCATCGACCTTCGGCGGGCATTCCATCATATCCCGGTGGCAGAGGAAGATATACCAAAAACCGCTGTAATAACCCCGTTTGGTTTGTTCGAATTCGTTAGCATGCCTTTCGGACTACGCAATGCAGCACAATCGTTTCAACGTTTCATTAACGAAGCGCTCACTGGACTCGACTTCGTCTATGCATACATCGACGACTTGCTCGTAGCATCGAGTGATGAACAGCAACACATACAACACCTCCGATTAGTATTTCAACGGCTCAGCAAATACGGCCTTTGCATTAATGCGGAAAAGTGTGTGTTGGGAGCTGCTGAAGTAGATTTTTTGGGTTATCGGGTAACAGCGCTCGGGTCAGCACCACTTCCTACCCGAGTCCAAGCACTACGTGACTTTCCCAAGCCTAAAACGATTATTGAACTAAGGAGATTCATCGGAGCAATAAACTTCTACAGGCGACACATTAGAAATGCCGCTACGACACAGGCGCCTCTCAACGAATTTCTGAAAGATTCAAAGAACAATGATCGGAGGCCAGTACCATGGACAGCAGAGGCAGACAAAGCGTTCGCATCTATCAAGGATCAACTCGCAACCGCAACTTTACTGGCACACTCTTCACCATCCGCTGAACTTCGTATCACTTGCGACGCATCCAGCACCGCTTTAGGGGCGGTATTAGAGCAAAATAACAATAACGTTTGGCAGCCGCTTGGATTTTTCTCTAAGAAGTTATCACCCGCGCAGATTAACTACAGCACGTATGATAGGGAGTTGACGGCTGTGTACGGGGCCATCAAAAATTTTCGCCATTGGGTCGAAGGCCGCTAGTTCGTTGTGAGAACGGATCACAAACCCCTCATTTTCGCCTTCCGACAGCAATCAGACAAATCATCTCCTCGCCAAATCAGACAGCTGGGATTCATAAGCCAATTCACCACCAACTTCGAGTACATTTCCGGTTCAAACAACAATGTAGCAGACACGTTTTCTCGTGTGGAGACTATGCACATGCCAGCAGTGATCGACTACGACGAACTATCGCACGCCCAGGCTTCGGACGAAGAGTTACAGTACCTGTTGACTCACAATGAAACATCGCTTAAACTGCAACCACTGATTTTTGGTCCTAATAGTCAGACTGTGTTCTGTGACGTCTCAACCAACAACATCAGACCATTTGTGCCAACATCGCTACGCCGAAAGATCTTTGAAGCCCTACACAACCTCGCACACCCCAGCGGCAGGGTAACAGTCAAAATCATAGCTCAACGGTATGTGTGGCCAGGCATGAATAAGGATGTAACTCAGTGGGCTCGCGAGTGTGTTCCATGCCAGCGCTCCAAAGTAGGTCGCCACGTACATCCGACTCCTGCCGAATTTCCTAGCCCAGACGAGAGATTCGACCACGTCCATATGGATTTGGTTGGACCTTTGCCGGAATCTCAGGGGTACAGATACTGCATGACTATGGTCGACCGATTCACGAAATGGCCCGAAGCAGTACCCATTAGAGACATCACGGCAAACACGGTTGCCAATACATTCTACGGTAGCTGGATTGCTCGATACGGATGCCCCAAGCTGCTCACCACTGATCAGGGCACACAATTTGAAAGTGCGCTCTTTACGGCCGTATCTCGCTTAGTGGGTTGAAAACGCATTCGTACCACGGCATACCACCCTGCAGCAAACGGGTTGGTAGAAAGATGGCACCGCACTCTTAAGGCGTCAATCATGTGCCACCAGATTCCACAGTGGACTCAGGTTCTACCATCGGTACTTTTAGGCCTAAGGACCTGCTATAAAGAAGACCTTAAAGCTTCACCCGCGGAGTACCTCTACGGAACAACCCTCCGAGTGCGAGGTGAGTTTTTTTTTCAGATGGAGACCCACCAGTGGATTCCCAGTTTTTCCTCGAAGATTTCCGCGCACATATGAGAAGAATCAGGCCAACTCCAACAACACACCAAGGTCGACAGAAAACGTTCTATTTCAAAGAGTTGTCTGCGTGCACACACGTATTTTTGAGAGTCGATGCAAACAAACGACCTCTCGAGCCACCGTACTCAGGTCCGCATAAAGTTATCAAGAGATTGGATGAACGGGTCTTCACCATAGAAGTGAATGGCAGAGAAATAAACGTAAACATCGAACGCCTCAAGCCAGCCCATCTAGCCAGCAGCGAAGTTTTCGACTCTACATCCCACCGACGAGTTCTCATCAGACCAGGGAGTTTGCAGCCTTGCACCTCAACGAGCCTACCCGTACAACACTAGGTGGAAACCCGCTCCACGGGTTAATCATAAGCATTTAACTCAACCTTATCGGTTCCCAGATAAGGCTTTCATTTGGGGGGAGTTGTGTGGGAACACAGATGAAAGTGTCGTACGGAAACACACCTATACCTATCAGTGTGGCCACACTGATTTCATTATTCATTTTTATTCACTATTCAACTGAATTTAACGTCGTTATGAATTCGAAGAGTTAGATCATTCGAGAAGCGTTCTTATAACTACAAAACACATAAAAATTAGAGTTCTTTTACAAATTAATATATTCATCTTAATCTTGAGTTTTATTGGAAATAAAGCGTGTTAATTTTAATATAAAAGTATATGTGGAGTTTTATTCCCCCACACTGATTTTGACATGATGCTTGCACCAAACGCAACAACAAATACATGTAGGGTTTTATTTATATGTGTTTGCTGTCACCTGTACTAAATTCGCCTTGTTCATGGGTGAGTAAAGAAAATTCGGCCATGAATTATGATCCTTCGATTTCTGACAAGGACGATAGAATAGTATCAATAGGTACTATGTCAGTAGTGTGTGAACATTGCTTCGCATTGAAATTCAAGGACGAATCGAAAGGTATGTGTTATTTACAAGGAAAAGTTAAATTAGAAGAAATTCTCCCTCCACCTGAACCACTTCACTCTCTTCTTACGGGTGATCATCAGAAATCTAATCATTTCATGCGCTATATACGCCATTACAATAACGCATTTCAAATGACCTCTTTTAAGAGTAAGCAAGTCGTTGAGCGTGGCTTCATGCCTACATTTAAAATTCAAGGGCAAGTATACCACTTGCTTGCTACCACTTCGACCCGATGATCACAAATTCCTGCAAATATATTTTATTGCAGATCCAGATACACAAGCATCTACGAGGTGTTCAAGTGTTGCACGGCCAATTGATAGAGATTTGATTAGATCTCTCCAAGATATGTTACATTCTCATAATTGCTACATACAGTCTTTCAAAACTGCGATTGAGAGTGTTCCAGCAGATACTCCTGACTTTAATGTCGTAATCCATGCAAATAAAGTTCCTGTTGGAGAACACAGAGGACGATACAATGCGCCTTCCACGAGTGAAGTAGCAGTGGTGATACCCGGACAGCAATTTGACAAAAGAGATATTGTATTGCATAGTCGTGATGATAATTTGCAAAAAATTTCAGAGTTACACAGATCTTATGACAGCTTACAATATCCTTTGATGCTATGTCGTGGAGAAAATGGTTATGCTATTAATATTTCTCAAGTTGACCCAATCGGTGGTACACCTCTGCGTAAAACAGTGTCATGTATGAACTACTATTGCTACCGTATAATGACAAGACGTAATGATTTCAACACTTTGCTTAGATATGGAATGTTAACAAACCAATACTTGGTAGATCAATATGCTAAAATTGAATCTGAGAGATTGGCCTACATCCGTAATAATCAAACTAAATTCAGAGCCGAAAATTACGTTCATCTTCAGGATGCTTTACAGGCGAATGAACACCACAACGGCATTGGGCAGTTGGTTATACTACCTTCATCATTCACAGGTGGACCTCGATATTTACACGAAAAATCGCAAGACGCCATGGCTTACGTCAGAAAGTACGGCAAACCTGATTTATTTATAACTGCAACATGTAACCCAAATTGGTCGGAAATCAGAGAAAATATTAACACCAATTCACCACAAGACAGATACGATATAGTTAACAGAGTCTTCCATTTAAAAGTACAGAAAATTCTGCACCTCATTAACAAGTCTCATATATTCGGTCCGCCGCACTGTCATATGTACACAGTAGAATGGCAGAAGCGTGGCTTGCCACATGTACACCTGCTGGTGTGGTTAGTGAACAAAATTAGACCAAACCAAATTGACAGGGTTATTTCAGCTGAATTACCGGATAAAGATGAAGATCCTATCCTATACGAAATCGTAAAGAAACATATGGTACACGGCCCTTGCGGGACTTTAAACCCGAATTCTCCATGTATGCGAGATTCTAAATGCAGTAAAAAATTTCCGAAGTCGTTCCAAACTCAAACAATTACTAGCGATGATGGATACCCCAAATATCGTCGACGATCGCCAGAAGGGGGTGGGCAAATTGCTAACGCCCGAAACA
>JAYXIM010010557.1:0-75815 GCA_037575425.1 Anastrepha fraterculus | reverse complement strand
ATTGTAGAATGTGTGGTGGCAAAGCGGCCATCGCGTTGCGCTTGCTGTTGCTTTTGCGTCTATCAAAGTATTGTGTTTTTGTAAGTACAATATTAGGAATATCGACTGGTGAAAGACAAAAGTACACGGAAGCAAGAAGGCAGCGCTGTGCTCGCGCATGAATGTATGAACGTGCAAATTAAAGTTCTAACGCGGGTGAGCGTTAAAAAAATAAAACGCTTGCTTCCAAAGTCAAACTTGAAGTGATTCTTTTATTCCTACGTTATTTCTTTTATACAAAATTTTTACATATTCTATACTTAACAAATAATTGTTTATGTTTACAATAAATCTTTCACTACTGGATGAGCTTATTTCATCATCCTCTAATTTGTGCTTATGCTAGCTTTAAAAAGTACTTGACAAATAATTGTTTATGTTTATAAATTTGTGCTTATGCTAGCTTTAAAAAGTATTGCTTATTGTAATTCTATTCTTAACAAATAATTGTTTATGTTTACAGTAAATATTTCACTATTGGATGAGCTTATTTCATCATCCAATTAGTGCTTATGCTAGCTTTAAGAAGTGTTGCTTATTGTAATTCTATCCTTAACAAATAATTGTTTATGTTTACAGTAAATAAAGGGTGTTTTTTTTAGAGGTTGGCACTACTTTTTTCGTAGATGGTCTTTTTGACAGCTGTCACTTGATTTATGCTTAGTTTGGTTTGCCATTTCATAATGAATAGACTTACACCTGAACAACGTTTGCAAATCGTGCAAATTTATTACGAAAACAATGGTTCGGTTCGCGCGACGCATCACAAGAAAATTTAGTTCAGTTATGAAGCTCACTTTTGGTTGAATGGGTATGTCAATAAGCAAAATTGTCGCATTTGGAGTGAACATAATCCACAAGCCATTGCTGAGACGCCGTTACATCCTCAAAAAGTCACTGTTTGGTGTGCTCTATGGGCAGAGGGAATCATTGGTCCATATTTCTTTAAAAATGAAGCCGGCCATAATGTTACAGTCAATGGAGAGCGCTATAGAGCCATGATTAATGACTTTTTCGTGCCTGAATTGGACGATGTTGATGTTGACGAGCTTTGGTTCCAACAAGACGGCGCTACATGCCATACAGCCAACGCAACAATCGATTTATTGAAGGAAATTTTTGGTGAGCGCATTATCTCGCGCCTTGGACCTGTGGCGTGGCCTCCAAGATCGTGCGATATAACACCGCTGGACTATTTCTTGTGGGGCTATGTGAAGTCGCTTGTCTACGCAGATAAGCCCGAGACGATTGACGTCTTGGAAGAGAATATTCGGCGCGTTATTGCTGACATACGGCCCCAATTGCTGCAAAAAGTGGTCGAAAATTGGGCCACTCGGCTGGAATTTATTCGAGCCAGCCGCGGCGGCCACTTGCCCGAAATCATTTTTAAAACATAATGGCAAACCCTTATCTTTATAATAAAGCTAAATTCTTGGCCATAACATTAAATTATATACGTTTTGTTTCATCTTGAAAACCTAACCTCTAAAAAAACACCCTTTATTTCACTATTGGATGAGCTTATTTCATCATCCAATTAGTGCTTATGCTAGCTTTAAGAAGTATTGTTTACTCTCACTTTTTGTATATATTTGCCGTTATGCGGCTTACCAGAGTAGGGTATTAACTCCCCCTCCTCTAAATCGAAACGTCCCGTCTTCGAATATATATCGGTGATATTCTGAATCGTCAAATCAATATCACTCATTAACATTTCTTTTATATTTTTACTTCTTAATGCTTTTTTGACATATATTTTCTTTATTAATTTATAAACTGTATAAAAAGACAGTGACACTATCAATACTGTGGTAAGTGACCACCAAATCGGTTTTCCTTGAATTTCCTGTTTTATTTTATTTAATACATTCGAATTTTAAAATTTTAAGTATTCATTTGTAGATTCAACATGCTCAGTTATTTCAAAGTTATTAATATAATTAATTTTTACATAATTCCAAATTTTTTCATCAATATTTTCATTTGTATTGTAACATTATCAATTATAAACCAATATAATTCTTAAAAACTATTAAATAAACTCCATCTAATGTGCGTTCATCAATTACATGCGTTCCAGAAACTAATATGGCTCCCTGTTTTATTTCTTCTATTTCTTTATTTTTCTCTTTTAATTTTTTGCATTTGGTTCTTGCTTTATTCAAAATTTTCGACAAACAAGATTTCCTTTCTTCAATTTTACAGTATGTATTTTTTATTTCTTCTTTACATTCTTTTACATTTACATAATCATTTCCACACTTCGCTATTTTATCCTCAATTATCAATTTACCATCTCTCTGGGCTATAGCCCGAACTTCATAAAATTTACAATCATACAATACCTTTGGATATTTTATATATATTACAATTAATTCTATATTTTGAATTACTTTAAACTGTGAATCATCTATTAAATCTGTAATCGTTATTCGTCCGTGTTCATGTCGTGTTATATTTCTTATCTCATCAATGTGCAGAATAGCTGGATTCAAAATTCCTACCTTTGCCAAAGTTATATTTTGTATTAAATTCTGTAATTCATTAATGATATAACTATTTCTACGCTTACTCATCATTCTGTAAATATTAAGATTTAATATTATCCTTGTGAATTATTCTGTCGCGTTTCTGAATTATTATTTTATTTTCCCTGTCTTCTTTTACGTTTTGTCTCCTATATTTCGGTTTTAATTTATTCCTTTCACCTATAACTTTCTCATATACTGTCTGACATGGAGTATAATTTTTTTCTTTTCGTCTCTTATTATGTACCTTCAACATAACTTCCTGTGCCGATTTTAATTTATCTTTTATATTTTCATGTGGTTTTTTATTGTAAAGCACCTCATACGGTTTTTCTTTAATTGTCGAATGAATAGTTTTATTGTATTGCTAATGATGGACTTTAAATCACTTATTAAATTCAATTCCTCCTTTAAATATCTTCCTATTTCAATGAGAGTACAATGCACTCTTTCTACCTGACCATAAGTTACTGAATGTCTTGGATCGCAATAATATATTTCAATATTACATCTATTAGCAAATGATCTAAATTGAGCCGATGCAAAACTTGGTTCATTGCCCACTGTAATTCTCTTTACTTCCGGAAATACCTGTAAAGCTTCCAAAATCTTTTCGATTAAATTTGTCTTATCTTCAATATGCTAACTTAGAATAAGAGTCAATCAAAGTTAAAAATTTCAGTTTTTGAGCGTAAAAAATGCCAATATGAACTTGTTCACCTTCTTTCTCTGGAATTGGTGCCCTTCCAATTGGTACCTTTTTGGGTTGTCTATCGTATTTATTCTTATTACATACCTGACAATTTCTAACATATTGCTTGAATGGCTTCACCATTTGGGGCCAATATTATTGATCCCTGATCTGTGCCAAATTTTCCCTATAATTTCTATGTGCTCTACCATGTGTTTGCTCTATAATATTACCCTGGTCCTCTCTATTCGTGACATCAATTGGAAAACACTTCACACGTAAAAATTTCGTTACCGGAAAAGTATCCATCAATACGGTTTTTATTTCATATGCCACTTCCGGAGTACAAAATATTCCTGTAACCAATTTTGGATTTAATTGTTCAGAAAGAACAGGTATTATATTTTCTGGTTTATCATATTCTATTAAAAATCTAGTGTTACCGAAGATTAAAACTCTTTCTTGGGTAGTAATTTTTGCACCTTGATTTATTAATATTTGCTGTTTAAAATGATTCAATGGCTTGTTAGCTTCCCTAATTGAAATTTCATCACTACTCTCGGCTGAATGCTGTGTATTCGCAAATGAATCCTCCGATTCTGAAATTTCATTATTCGATTATGTTAAATTATTTAATTGCTGTCTCGATAGTGCATCTGCTACAACATTTGTTGCTCCGGGTTTATAGATTATTCTTGGCGAAAATTCTTCAATAAATGCCCTCCATCTTTTCATTATAACATTAGGGTTTCTTTCAGATATCGCAAACTATAGCGGTTGGGGTTCCGTATAAATTTCTAAATCTTTTACAGCATAAAGGTAATGTCGCAATGTTTTCAATGCCCAAACTATAGCATAAAGCTCCTTTTCGTTAGTTGCATAATTCTGCTCGGTTGAATTCAAGGTCTTTGAAATAAATGTTATGGGTTTTCCTCGTTGTGATAATACAGCCCCCACAGCTACATTTGAAGCGTCGGTATTTAAAATTAATTTTTCATTAAAATCAGGTTGCGATAATTCAATGCATTGGCAAAATACATCCTTTAACCTTTCACAAGCGGCTATACCTTCTTGGTCAAGATCAATCTTTGTCTTTTTTGATACATGCTGCGATACTCCTCCATTTTTTCCTTTTAAGTGCTTTGTCAGTGGCTTAGCTATTGTAGCGTAATCTTGAATAAATTTTCTGTAATATCCTGTTAATCCCAAAAAACCCCTTAATTGTCGTAAAGTTTTAGGTATGGGATAATTTTTTATCGCTTCCACTTTTTTTTGGTCTGTTTTAATAACCTTATGAGATACTACGTATCCCAGAAATTCAACTTCTGTTTCTATAAACCTTGATTTTTCAAGAGATATTTTCATATGAGCTTCCCTTAATCTTTCAACTATTTGTTTTAACTGCTGAAAATGTTCTGTCAATGTCTTCGAAAATATTATAATATCATCAATATACACTTGGCAAAATTTACCGATATATTCACGTAAAATATCATTCATTGCTCTCTGAAATATACTAGGGGCATTCCTTAGCCTAAATGGCATCCGTAAGTACTCATATTTCCCGTTATAAACTGAGAAAGCCGTTTTTTCAATATCACCTTCCTGCATTAAAATCTGATGAAATCCTGACTCTAAATCAATTGTTGAAAAATATTTGGATTCCCCCAAATTCGAAAGTATCACCTCAGGATTAGGCATGGTTTTTCATTTAATTTTTCAAAATCTATGACCAAACTTAGTTTAGGACTTCCATCCTCGTTCATTCCCTTTTTCGGAACAACCCAAACAGGAGAATTATAAGGACTTTTGCTATTCCTTATTATACCCTTTCTTAGTAAATTTCCAATTTCCTCATTAACAAAATCATTTACAGACACAGGATATGGATACTGCTTCCACCATATGGGTTTGTCATCCTCAGTTCTAATTTCCGCTTTTATGTCTGTCCTGAAAGGCAAATCCATGTCAATGTTCTTATGTGTTTCCTTTATAATTCTAATGATATCCTCTCTCAATAGAGAAATATTAAAACCTTCCAAATTTTCAACTTCAAAATTGTTTAACATATTGCTGGAATGATCTTCAGCGGGCGCTTTAGAGGTTTCTTCCTCCAAAGTTAATTCTTTATTTGTTTTATGCTGGTATGACTTATCAGCTGGCGTCATAAGACAATTTTGTCCCATGATAACTTTTGTATTTCCAAAGCATTCCTTCTTTGAATTTTCATTTTTTTCTTCTATATTGCCGGTATTACCTTCGGCGGGCGCTTTAGGACTTCCGTGTCCCAAAGATTTTAATATCGTTCCTGATTTTCCTATACAACTATCCTCATTGTTACTTACAAACCGTAATTTTTCTGAATATTCGTTCCCATAATTAATTAACTCCTTTTCCATATCAATCTTAGCTCTAATCTTCTTCAAGAAATTAACTCCTATCAAGAAATCACTTTCTAAATTATCTATTTCATAAAATCTTTCCATACATCCCAATTGATGTACGTTATGAAACAAATCAATGACGGTCGAACCATGAATAGTCCTTACCCTCTTCTTAATTGCTAATTCCTGTCCATTGTCATACACTCCCTTTCTAATATAACAACTAGTAGCACCGGTATCTATTAGTATCCTCATTACTTTTCCGGTTTGCAGATCTGTCCGGAATATGTAGGGCAGGTGGAAGTTTGACCTAAAAAATGATTTTCACTAATATTATTGATTCTCTGAGCCTTTGCAGGTGGTTGACCACTAAAGTTTGTATTATCATTTCTTTTTATCGGTGGATTAAACCTATTTCCGAGAAAGCATTACCCTGTTGTGATCTTGCAAACATCCCTCGTTGCACCCCAGGAGCATTACAAGATGAAGTATCCATGGGTTCTGGCTTTGGGAAATTTACATTTGTATTCTGTCTTACTTGTGGATATCTCAAATTATTTTGGAACACCATTTTTGGTCACCTCTAAAATTATTTTGATAATTTCCATTAACATTATATCCCTGGTTTCGAGCTCTAGAAAAGTGCAATGCAAATTCTGATCGCATTTGATTTGATTGACGCTCCTGAGCCTTAGCCAAAGCGTTTGGTAAATCGACTGGAGCCAATGTGAAAAGTATCTGGTTAAGTGGAGGACGTAAACCGGTAATAAATGTCCTCAAAGCAGTTTCACGATTCTTAATATTACCTTGGTTTGGTATTTCTGAATTAGTACCATGCGTCATTATGGTCTTATTAATTAGTAAAGTTAATTTATGGTTTACTTCATTATAATAATCTATTAGGGATTTTGATCCTTGTCTTAAAATACTCATCTCTTGATCAATTACATGAATTGGTCGTCTGTCAGCATATGCAAAGTCCAATCTAGCAAATATGGCCTCTAAATTCAAAACAGACCCATGATTAGTGAAAATATCGTTCGCATCTCCTACAATTTTATTTCTTAATATAGTTAGTGCGCCAAAGTATCTTCTGCTACCTTCAATATACAAACTCATAGAATTTTTTGCAGCCTCTCTCCAACTAACATATGATTTACCTGAAAACACGGGCAAAGATCGAATTATATCCAAGCTTTCATTACACATTAATGCATCGTCAATAGTCTGAGTCCGATACTCAGTTACCTGAGAAGCTGTGGTCAGAGCCCTAATTTGGTTATTCCATTGACCTATTTCAATACGTAAGTTTGCGGTGTGAGTAGCTATTAATCTAGCTATATCTTCCGCAGATAAATTATTCACAGCCATTCTTGCAAATCTAACTATTATATCGTCCAGTGTATAAAAAAAATTTTTTCAAGGTCCTTTCCTCACCTTTTGCACTTATTCTCTTGATAAATCTTTCACTCAATTACACTTTTTCACTATCTTCTTATTTAAATGAGGGCAGTTAGACTCTTTGTGATTATTGCCACAGTAACTGCAATAATACAGACGCACGTATTTAGGGGTACTTGAACTATTTCCCATTTACCTTATTTCTACGGGTTTTTTTCTTATTATTATGATAAATTAACTTGCATTAATATACTCCTGATTCTGGTGTCGTCCGTTGCTGGTACTAAGATTCTTTGATTGTTGCTTTCTGTTTCTTTCACAGCTATTTCACTGCCGTTTCCTTTCTTACTGCTTTGTAGTCCTGTGAGAATTTTCTACTGCTTTGTGGTCCTGCAAGAATTTTCTTCTGCTTTGTGGTCCTGCGAGATTTTTCTACCGCTGTGTGGTCCTGCGAGAATTTTCTACTGCTTCAACTTTGTTTTAAAAAAAAATTTCTCCAAAATTTTTATTTTTTTCGCCCAATTCATGGGGTACTTTTTTTTCAAAATATATTGTGTTATTTGTTTTTTCGCCCGATTCGTGGGGTACTTATTTTATTATCACCGACCGTATGCCCCTCCCGCACGAGGTATTTGCTTACGGTTGATGCTCCTGGCAGGATCGCCAATTAAAGTTCTGACGCCGGTGAGCGTTAAAAAAATAAAATGACACGATTGCTTCCAAAGTCAAACTTGAAGTGATTCTTTTATTCCTACGTTATTTCTTTTATACCAAATTTTTGCTTACTCTATAGTTAACAAATAATTGTTTATGTTTACAATAAATCTTTCACTACTGGATGAGCTTATTTCATCATCCTCTAATTTGTGCTTATGCTAGCTTTAAATAGTACTTGACAAATAATTGTTTATGTTTATAAATTTGTGCTTATGCTAGCTTTAAAAAGTATTGCTTATTGTAATTCTCTCCTTAACAAATAATTGTTTATGTTTACAGTAAATATTTCACTATTGGATGAGCTTATTTCATCATCCAATTAGTGCTTATGCTAGCTTTAAGAAGTATTGTTTACTCTAACTTTTTGTATATATTTGCCGTTATGCGGCTTACCAGAGTAGGGTATTAACTTGCATGGATGTAGTTACATATGAATACAATTATTTTGTAGGAAGTTTAGAAGGCAAGTTGGTATATATGTATGTATGCTAGGACATAAATTGGGTATATATACATACATAGAGCAGAATCGTTTTTGCACTTGTTAAGAAGAAACTCGTTCACTAGTGCGTATTGGCCTTTGGAGATGATCCAGCATGCTTGACTGAGCTTTGTGTGTGTTAGTGCAGTCGGGTGTCGTCGTGTCACACATACTTGTTGTCGGCTTTTGAATGATGAAAATCAAAAATTTTAGATATTAGCGTCAAGCACCCGACACGCACACATATAAAGTTCTTGTCAACAATGCTTGACCGTGTCCAAAGGCCATATGTGTATTTGATTTCTTGTAAGAATGTGATGTGCTGTGACATGTGCACATACATACATAAGTCAAGGTTATTAGGCATACATGCATATGTACATATGTATGAAAGGAAGATGATGTTCTTGCGCATGTGCATTATTGTTTTTCATATACAAATGTACATACACACATATGTATGTAAATAATGTCGAATACATAAACTATAAATTGACATACAATATAAAATCAGTGTTGATTTATCTTAAACCGTTCTTCTTTTCTGAATGCAAGTACCTCCTATTGGCATGTACATACCTACTTATTATGTATATTGTCATATACCATCATTTATGTACATATAGAGCAGGGGTGGCCAAACGGTCGATCGCGATCGACCGGTCGATCGCGACTATTAGTCCAGTCGATCGTGGCAAGTCAAAAAAATATACATAAATACCATGATGCAAAGAATAATGAGATGGCGCCCATCGTGGTCCCGTTACTTTGCGCTCAGCGAATTTGACAACTAGTTACGTGATTTTAGCTCCAGTATGGCCAGATTACCATTTTCGTAACTTGATTTATCTTTTTTTTTGTTATTTTTATTATTTTGTGTCTCGGAGTTCTAGTTCTTTCTTCATGACATTTTTCTAGTTGTTCTAATTAAAATGTAATGTTTATAATTTTGTAAAATATACATTTTTTAATAATTATTTAAATAATTCACTCAGTTTTATTTAGCTTTACTTTTTTTTAACATCTGGTGGCATTGCCCGCGATAGCCGGTGTTGTTGGTGTTCTTCTGCTTTCGGTAGTCAAATCTCTCTCTCGCTACTGCAGAGTTGCCTAGCTTTGGATATAAAAACGCACTAAATGCCCATTTAAAGAAAATAAAACACGAAATTTTTATTGTGATAAGTAAGAACTTTGTATGCGTGACAAATTGTCTGTAGAATGTGCGTTTTTTTTTAAATAAATGTGTTATGCTTATGTACAATTTAATTTATGAGTTTTTTTTGCTAAGCGAGACTCTTTTATTAAGGGAACGACTTTTTTGCTATATTTGAAGTTATGTAACTAGATAAGGTACTCTTTTTGTAAAAATGTCAGTATGGTTTCTTTAGTATTTTCTGGTATTTTGTTGCTTATTTTTACTATGAATACACCTCTTGATGCTCTATGTCTCACTAAGGATTGATGACCGGAAGAAACGGTTACACCTCTATGGTTTTAATTCGCATTCAATAAATTCAAAGGCTTTTTAAAATGTGTAAAAAAGTTTTCAATCTTAAGAAGAGTTGAGAGCGGGGCATTTAATATTTTTGCATAGCCTTAAATGGAGCCAAAAATTAAATTTGCACTTTCAAATTATCAAATTTTATAGGAGTAAAAAAATTTTCATTAGCACTAAAATCTTCTCAGAGTGGCCTTTTTTAAACTTCTTTTGTATAATAATACAGTTTTTTTTTACCTAAAGTTTCGCTAGTCTTAAATTAAAAACAAAAAGAAACAAACACCAAACTTAAAAATTGTCGCATTTTCGGTATAAAAAAGCACTAAATTTATTACGAAGAGCAAATGGTTGGCAATACTGCACAACTCAGCAAACGTGACGACACGTACGCTCTGATGGGCGCAATCTTGTTTATATCATTCTTGCATAAATACAATATACATACGTGGAACAGACTGCGCAACACTGCTGCACGCATTAAAGGTGGTAAACTATCGACACTATCGATGGTTGAGCACTATCGAGTCGACCTACTATTGATAGTTCTGCACTACTGATAGTGTTCGATAGTGCCACCGACAGTTTTGTTTACACATCACTGAAATAAATTGCGCTTTATTCATTTGTAGCGTCGCTTGGCTTGTGAAAGTAATTTTGTTGAGTGCAGTGAGAATTGTTTTACTTAAAATTAAACAAAAAAAAGCATCATCTTGTATCATTTTTCAATCGCCGTTCCGTCACGTTATTTATCCTCTCTTCTACACAGTACAGCTCTCTTTTGTTTTCGGCTCGTTATCGCCATTTTCAAGCCCTTAGTTGACGAGGCCTGGTTGACGACAGACTAGCGCGAACGATTTGACTGCATCGCCCCTCATAGGTACCTACGCTATGGATAAGTGGTTGAAAAGAAACGCTGAAGGAATATCAAATGAAGAAAGAAATGCCCATGAAGATTCATCAAATGAAGTAAGAACATATTTTTGATATTTTTACTATTGCAAACGAACCTCCTATAAATCCTACCTATCGATGCCGTTCAAGATAAGGAATTCAGGGAATTTATCTAGAAAATCTAGAAAAACCCCCTTGCTTATCTGTTTTCAAGGAATTCAAGGTGGCTGCCTTGATGCTGCCTTGAGCATTCTAGGCCTTGTCGTTGTCTTGACTACATCCTTGATTGTTGTCACAATATTTCTGCTACTGACTGGAAACGTCCAGTTAAAAGGATAAGTATTGCAAGCTCTTGAGAGCCCTTTCCTGCTCTTATACTTTGAACAAATTATAAATAAAATATAAAATTAAATTTATACCTACTTATTAAATTTTTAATAAATATTATATAATTTTATTTTGAAAAATGTTGTATTAATTATTGTGATTTATTGTGATGCAATGGTAAAATTACAAACTTTAATGTTTACGCATAATTTATTAAATCAAGTATAATTTGGTTTAGGTAAATGTCATAAAACAATGTAAGAGTTAAAATTTAGTACTATTTTCGGAAATTTGTTTGTCTGTGAGGAAAATGAAGAGTAATTTAAATGTGCAGCACCTTTAAGGTTGGCAATTTCCAACTACAAACCTGATTTTGCTAATCTAGTAGAAGATGCTCAGACCCAATGCTCAACTAAATAAGTAGTTTTTTAGAGTAATTTTTATGTTTTTCTTCTTAACCCTTTCGGTACATCTTTTTATTGCGCCATCCAAAAAATCCAAATTTTTGTCTGAGTATTTATTTCAGGACCAATAACAATACAAATAATTTTTTTTTTTTTTTTTTTGTTAAGTGATTTTTTTTTAATGTTGCCATATGGCAACAAATGTTGTGTATTCGTTTCAATCGCAAATAAACTTCTTCTGCAATCCAATGCAAGTTAACACCTTACGAGAAATTTGTTGCCATATGGCAACAAGCTTAGTTTTAAAAACTAGCACAGCTTTTAAAGCTGCTAGCAAAAAAATATTTATATGCCAAGTGACAGATTGGACATTTTGCTATATACTTTATTTAAAAATTGTTGAAAACATTTGCCCAAAATGCCTCAAAAATCTAAAAATGCAAAATACAAATTTCAGAGTGAAGTGCTATATGCCAGAAGGCTTTCTTTAAAAATGTTGTATTACCGATATATAATGGGCGGTTATTATTTATTTTATTTATGTTTAACCATTAAACTTCAATTTTTGAAAATATGTAACAAAAAAGTTGATATTTTTTACAAGAGAGTGTTGACGGCCTTTTAAAGTTTACTGTTGCCATATGGCAACAATATCGCGAAAGGGTTAATAAAATAAAAAGACTACATAATTGTGTACTGAACTATGCTGTTTTATTAAGGTTTTCAAGAAGTATGTAATTGGTAGATCCTACAGGGTGTCGTCAGTGAACAGTAGATCTTGGGTCTAATCAAGTTGGCCATCCCTGATATAGAGTATACGTTCATTTATGAATGTATGTATGTACATACATATGTAATGAAAAACGTCATGAATTACTTTCAGAATTTATTAAAACTTATTCGCGTCGCGCGCATACATATGTATCTAGGTCGACATCACAAACCTTTTGTTCACAACGCAGGCGCAGAAATAAACGCTCTGCGTATTTATCCTCCCCACGTGACTCGCCATCAATTCTCGGCGCAAATTTTTTTTTTTTCATTTTAAATTTTTTAAATTTTTTAATGTAATCGTAAAAAAATTTGTAATAAATTTTATGTATCCGCTTATCATTTCAAAAATAAAAAAATGGTAAAAAAATAAGCAGTCGAAGAAATAAACGCACCTCCTATTTTTCCTTGCCACATGTTAGACTCGATTTCAATTCTCGGCGCAAACTTTTTTTTATTAATTTTTTTTTTAAATTCGTTTTTTTTTAATGTAATTGAAAAAAAATTATGTAATAACTTTTACGTATTCGCTTATTATTTCAAAAATACGAAAATAGTAAAAATTTATTTGGTTTAATGTCGAGGTGAGAAATGTGTTGTGTGTTGAGGTGAAAGATGTGTGGTGTTTCTAATTTTTGTGTGGGCAAAAGTGAGGTGTCTATAAACTCGGTGTGCTTAATTCCCTTACTACAAATCTTTCAAATCTCAATTGTACTAAAAAAAGCTCACAGTAACATTTGCACCTTCTCATTGCATTAACATTCTCTTATTTTGGTGTTTCACCGAGACTCGAACCTACGTTCTCTCTGTGAATTCCGCATGGTAGTCACGCACCAACCCATTCGGCTACAGCGGCCGCCACTTTCTACACCATAGTTTTTTTCTCAAGTGATGAACACCAAACTAGTACACTGTATGTCAGGATTGGTGTTACCACTGCTGTGTATAGCCAGCGTGGGGGTTAAGCTCCATTTTGCTCCCACAATTCTTTTGCATGTATAGAATGCTGTGGCTGTTTTCTTTACTTTATCATTTATCGTTTGTTTCCACGACAGCTTCCTATCTAATACTAGTCCCAGGTAGCTTGCTTTTTCCCCGAATGACAGTGTGACTCCACCTAGGGTGGTGGGCTTAGAACAGGTATCCTGTGTTTTCTGGTGAACATGATTAGTTCTGTTTTGTTGGATTTACGCCAAGACCACATGATTCAGCCTACCGACTTACATCTTTCAAAGCGTTTTGCATTATATGGCAGAAGGTATCTGGGAAATTTTCTTTTATTAATATTGCAGCATCATCTACGTAGGCCCCCACAACAAGAGGTCTGTTGGCGTTTTTCGTTTAAGTCTCTTCTTATTGAATTTTTCTTCAGCAGGAAGCTTCCTCATCCTCGAATTTGCGTGCGTCAGAAATCTGCTTTTGTGCCTTTTGCTCGCAGTTTGTATTGCTTCGTGAACTGTTTCGATGTTTAAGTCGCGGTGAATGTCAGCGTTTGGTATATACCACGGTGCATTTGTTATTGTACTAAGTATCTTCGACTGGGCACGTTGCAGTATGTTCAAATTGGATTTAGAAGCTGTGCCCCAAACTTCTATACCATACCGCCAAATTGGTGCAATTGCCGTTTTGTAGATAAAGGGTTTGTTTTGCAGCGAGTTAATATCGTTTTCACGATATGAAAAAAATATATATATCTTTTTATATTTTAACGCCGAAGTGCGTGTTTTTTATAGTTTTTACATTAAGATATCCTTTAATTATCGTTACATTTTGCGATTTTAGGGTTTAAATTAATTTAAATTTAGTTTCGAGGGTAGGATATTTCTATATTGTTATAATTTCTTCTTGTAGGTAACAGATATGAATATCGGCATATTCTACTATATTAATTATTGGAAGATCCAATTTTTCGTGTTTTATTAAATCGTACACATCTTTAAAATTTAATGTGCCAGAATAAAAATTATTAGTTTTTGCAAAATTTATAGTGTTCGATGTTAATTGAAGTTCATTATAAACTTCTGCTATAACAATGTTTTCGGTTATTGCTTTAGGATCGAGGACTTCGAGTATTCTCTCGAACTGTGAATTAATTGTTCTTTGCTTATTATTATTTTCTATTAGCATATTAAGTGTAGTTTTGATTTCTACAAGGTCATCGTGGTCTGGTGAGCCGGTGATGCATTTTAACATGGAGCCAAGAAAGTTAAGTGATCTTTTGGGTCTATAAATATTTGGAATGAGTTGAGTTTTCAGGGTTTCGATTTTGGTCACTAAAATTTTAGTTTCAGGTTGGTTTTCTAAATTATATGCAGATTTCATTATTCTATCGTATGGCGCGATTATTTTTGAGAGATTAGATATATGAAAGCTGGGTCTTGATATATTTAAACAGGATCTGCTTCTACTAGTACATATATCCTATTGGCTTAATCTATTATATTATCGCAAAGTACGATAGGGAAAAGTAAGGTAAATATTATTACATACATGCCTTTACTCTGATTTTGTCCTTATGTATAATAACTCTTTTATTGGTCGTTATTGTATCACCGTTGTCTTTTTTGACGATCTGTTTGGCGTATTTTTTACGTTTTTGTTCCTTTGTTCCTTGTTCCGTCTTTGAATATACGACGTCTCCTTTGTAGTTCAGCTGTTTGCGATTGCGGTTGTGGTATCGCAAAACTCTAGCTTGGTTTTGTTGAACGCGCTTTTTGATGTCAGGATACCCCCTTTGATTGAAAAATACGCCCTTGGGTCTCTCGTTGGTTGCCGAATGGATTATTTTGTTGTATTGTCGGACGGCTTCAAATATCTGTTCGTCAGATGCCGAACTGTGTTGATGTGCTAAAACTTTCGCGAGTTCTATTATGGTACTGTGCGTTCGTTCAACTTGAACTTGTTGTCGAATGATAGGCTGGAGTTTTAGTATGCGTTATTTGTAGTCGCTTGTATATTTGTTTTGCACATATGCCGGTAAATGTTGACTCGTTATCAGTCATTACAAACTTTGCGTCTGGGTATATTTGAGATAGTATCTCGTCAACGTATTTATATGTGTTCTTCTTTGATGGTATTTGTCTCAAATGGCAGAATTTGGAGTGTTTGTCGGTTGAACTAATGTAAATATTATTGTTCAAAAAAAAAAATCGAAGAGTATGTATTCGCCTACCTTGTTCGGTATTGGCGTGAACCTATTGGTTGTTTATTTGGTTGGCGTTCATACTTATTTGTGAGGCAAATTTCGCAGTCCTGTACTTATTTTTTACATGCGTCACGTATGTTTGGCCAGTAGTATCTGATCGAAATTTCCCGTGCGCTATTTTTGTAGTTTCTGTGAGCACGTTTGTGAGTGTCCTGTATAATTTGTTCTTGTTGTTCGGCTTCGGTGATGTCGTCCATCAATTTTTGCGCTATTACTATCGATACAGTTGAAAATGTGTTGATAATGTAATTTTTGACGTAAAATTATATTTGCCCGTCTATTTGCAGAGCATTAGTTACCATTGGTTTAATTATATTTTTTAGTCTGTCTAGCAATTCAGTTTTGGTATTAAAAAAAAAGCGCTGTTAGAAAATATATTTTGTGAGGATATTTCGACGAGGTTCTGGTTTGACTGTTTTATAATAATTTCATTTCTAAAGGAGTTTAACGGTTGCTTTACTCGTTTGAGTTTTTGTGTTGGGGAACTTTGTGCTGAATGATGGGATCAGAATTTGAAGTGTTGTTTATTTGCTGGCGGGAAAGTGCATCAGCAACCACATTCTGATGTCTGGGTTTCTAAACAAGTTTTGCACCGTATTCTTTAATGAAATTTTTCCATCTTTTTAATTTTGTATTGGGGTTTTTTTCTGATATGGAGAAGATTAAAGATTGGTGATCAGTTAAATCAGCTATACCATACAAGTAATTACATAGTTTCTGTAGTGACCAAACAATTGCGAGTAACTCTTTCTCATTCGTGGAGAAATTCTGTTCTGTTTGGCTGAGGGTTCGCGAAATAAATGATATGGGTTTCCGGTTTTGCGATAATATGGGTCCTATAGCGTAATTGCTAGCATCTGTAGTTAATTCAAAAGGTTTATTTAAATTGGGTTGGAAGAGTTCAACCTGGGCTTGCAGTTCCTCTTTAATTTTTTTAGCGCTTCTAGTGCAGGTTCGTCTAAGGTGATTTTTATTTTTGTGCTTTGATTTTTGGATATGCCACCGTTTTCTCCTCTGAGGAATGTAGTGAGTGGTTTGACAATGGCTGCAAAATTCTGTATGAATTTCCTATAATAACACGAGGCCTAGGAAAGATCCGAGTTGCTTCAGTGTTATGGTAATAGGAAAATCTTTAATAGTTTGTATTTTTGTGAGGTGTACTGTAATCCTGTTGCATTTAATTATGTGCCCTAAGTATTCCACAGAGTCTTGGAAAAAGTGAGATTTCTCATTAGATATCTTCATGTTGGCTTGGTGAAGCGCGTTTATAATTATGTAAATGTGTTCGATATGTTCTTAAGGAGAAGAAGAATAAATGAGAACATCATCTATATAAACGTACGCGAACTTGCCGATATATAGTCTAAGGATATCGTCTACGCATCTTTGAAAAATAGAAGGAGCATTTTTCAAACCGAAAGGCATGCGAAGAAATTCGTGTTTGGCTCCATTTACACTAAAGCCAATTTTTTCCCTGTCGGACACATTAATAAGAATCTGATGGAAGCCTGACTTTAAATCTAAAGTGTTAAACACTTTTGCATTACCTAAATTCTGTATGGTCATAGGCACATCAGGTATGGGGCATCTATCTGTGGTAGTTTGAGCGCTTAGCTTCTGAAAGTCTACGACCATTCCGCGCTCATCGGTACCTTTTTTAGCGACTGTCCAAATGGGAGAATTATTTCATTTTTTAAAAGTTTCTTGATTTCTGTGTTAATGAAGTCATTATCCGACATAGGGTACGGATATAGCTTGGTCCAAATAGGATCTCGGATTTCGTTCTAATGGTAGCTTGTATCGCGGTAATATAAGGTAGCACTTCGTTTGAGACTTCATTTTTTTGCATAATTTTTTCAATTTCTGCAATATACTTTTCACTATTAACTATATAATTTATTTTTTGTACAGATTCACTTTCTTTCTTGGCCCTATATTTATAACTGAGCTTGTATTTTTCTTTTATTTTTCTAAGTCCCTGTTCACCCAGAAGCATATCAAATTCTTTTAATGCATCTGTTTCAAAAAATGTGATATTATGTTTTAATAGTGTTACAATTTTTTTGATTTTGTTAATAAATAACGGTGAAGGGTTTTCACTTTTACAAGTTTAATGGAAATAAAAAATAGTTTAAAAAAACTAAAAAACACGCTTTTATTGCCAATCGAACTAAAAAGTATAAAATAAATTTTAATGACAAAGAGACCTATAATGAAGTAATAGCAAATCGAACGATCAGTCACAGTCAACTACCTCAGAACAGAATTATAACAAAAATTAAGATACAAATAGAAAAACTCAAATTAGAGTTAAAAGCGTGGGATGCATTTTGCTTCACTATCATAACCCTCTTTACATAGGTAGTTGCCAATAGAATGATTGTAATATTTACTATATCAAGCATCGGCCGTGATAAAGAAGTAATCGGGATGAAGAACTTATTTCGTGGAGGGAGCTTGAGAAACGGCTACCCCACTGCATTGGCCAGTTTTTTCGATTTTCGTGGTGTGGTGAACTATGAATTCCTTCCACCTGGCCAAACTGTTAATAAGGAATATTATTTGAGCGTTATGCGTCGTTTACGTGAAGCAATTCATCTAAAAATACCAGAATTATGGGCCAACAACTCTTGGTTTTTGCATCACGATAATGCACCGTCTCACACTGCACTCGTTCTTCGTGACCATTTTGCCACAAATTCCACGCATATCGTTCCGCAACCACCGTATTCGCCTGATTTGGCTCCGTGTGACTTCTGGCTGTTCCCAAAACTCAAGAGACCACTCCGGGGAACGCGTTTCAAGTCGATTGAGGAGATAAAAGCTGAATCGAAGAAGGTGCTGATGGCTATACCGGAAATGGACTATTTGGCATGTTTCGGGGATTGGAAAAATCGTTGGTATAAGTGTATTTCATCGAGAGGGGATTGCTCTGAAGGGAATGAAATTGATTTACAAGAATAAATAAAGATTTTTCATTTTACAACCAAATTCACCTTACTTTCTGCCCACAGGTAAAAAAAGAAAATATTAATCCTGGCAATCCTAATAAGGATAATGGAAAACTTTTATCAAATTATTGCATTGTCATCGGTCCTTGATAGGTGTGGAAAATTCCAAGTCGATCAGATTTTTAGAAGCCAGTGAAAATTAAGCTCAAAGATTCCGTTACATACCTACATACATACATACATATATACATACATACATACATACATACAACCCGACCTAATAAAAGTGTGTGTTGTTGCATTTTATACTTTTGAAATTGTTGGCTGCTCCAGTATCGATCAGGTTGTTAATTAATTTGCCTGTATCCCTGCAGTGGCATTGCAGACAAGTCAAATCGATTATGCGCCTAAAAAAACACTGCCTGTTTCATATTCATAATTTTTTGATTGATTCCTGTTATAATTTGCGGATCTCGTGTACTGTGGCATACTGTACTTGCAATAGCGTGAGCGGTTTCTAGGTCATTTGGATTTTGGCTATATAGGGTGCCGCTGGTATATTTACTGTTCAGACCAAGATTGAATGTCCTTACAGCTTACTTGTTCGCATATTCTTTCATAGGTGATGGATTTCCTGAACTATCCATCTCAACTTTAGTGAGTGCAAGATTAAGTGCCTTACTGACTTCGGAATGGAACTCTGCCAAGGTTCTTTTTCCTTGTCTTATTCTCTTCATTTCTTCGAGGAACACATGCAGTAGTCTCTGGTCCGCATTCGTGTAGTCGAGATGGTCTATTATATCATAAAAATGGAATTTGGTGTCGTGGTTAACTAAAATGTCGGCCGCCTCTCCTTAAATTTTCGAATGTATAATAGAGATTGCCGTATAGTAAGTGGGTGTAGTACTCGTAGAGTAATTCTTTATATTTTCCATGTGTGTCCAGACACGTTTTCTCCATGACCGATATTGGTTCTTATCGCCTGTGAATATGGGTAACGTTTTGAAAATTTCTAGGTTAATTTGTGACTCATTGGTGATATGTGGTGTACAGTCCTGGTTTTGATTAGTGACTGTGATGTTAGATGTTGCGATGGAACTCAATCTATATTGAGTTTCAGTGACTCCTGTGGTCTGAGCAGCGATTTGTGCCCTTAGATTAGCGATTTCCTGTACAGTCATTTCGGAGTCTATGTCCAAGGATAAACGTGATAAATTGAAGATTGCTTGTCGCTTTCTTCGCGATTCCAGTGTGATGTCTGTTTTTTTCAGGATGTGCTGGATGTTGCTTATCACGTTGCTCTAATGGGTAATCTATTTTGCGGGACTTATCTGTACTGGTTATTATTCCGATTTTTCAGGAATCCAATTTTATCTTCTTAAGGAACGGGGAATTTTTATTTTTGTTCTTTAATGCAGGATATGGCTTCTTCAAGAAAGAACGGAGAACTCCCAGTTAACATCGTTTGCACGATATAAGAAAAAAATATCTTTTTATATTTTAACGCCGAAGTGCGTGTTTATTTTCGATATTCTTAAGACTAGCTTGTTACATACATCTTATTAATATTTATACAATTTAAATGCGGCTGTTGTTATCGCGTTGGGATAATTCATCGCTGATTGTGTATTGTTTACTTTTACTTGCAGATGACTAAGGGATGATTTTTTAGCTATTATCTTTTTAAACAGTTGGTTTAAGCAGATGACGCACGTTTCATGTTTTGTTTCACTGTCAAACATCTTCAGTTTGGTCTATAATATAACCATGAATCGTCTTACAAACGAACAACGCTTGCAAATCATTGAATTTTATTATAAACTAGCAAACCCGGCCCCCTTCGCTGGGCACACTAAAATAGAATAGATATGGTTTAGAACAGAAAATATATGATTTTCATATTATTTATTTCTTTATTCTTTATTCAAGCGCTTTGGCATAAACAATATTTTTTGTTTTTCTATTTGTTTTTGAGTAAATATAAAATATAAATTGAAAATCAGGAAAAAAGAAGATTGTTTTTAAATTTCAAATCAACGCATTTGAATAAACAATCGTCTTTTTTCCTGATAATCCATGAATTTTTCGTTTCAATTTATATGTTTTTTTAACCATTATCCATTTATATTTTTCAAAAAAAAAAACGAAAAAAATTTTTTTTTTCAAGAACACATAATTTCATTCGGATTTCACATTAAATTCTCAAATTTCGTAAGAAATTATTCACTGTTCCAAAATCCACTCCAAAAAAATTCACAAACAATTTTTACATGTTGCACTTACGTTTTTTCCTTATGGCATCCAAATCAGAAAGAAATATAGACCCATTGTAACTCACACTGTCAATTTGACAGTTCAGTTCCGCCCCAAGCGTTAAAAACGTAAGCAACATTATGGCTGGTTCAAAAGAACGCTGTACCCGTTGCCAGTGCTCTGAATTACAACCAAACTTTACGAAATCCATTTTCAATACTTACTTAACAATGTGCGTAAGTTTGGTTTAATTCGGTGCAAAGACACGGCGGGTCCACGTTTTGGCATATATTTCGAGACCCTAGTCATCAATAGGTATGAAAATTACCCCGTATTAAAGCACTTACCAACAGCTTCAATTTGATACCCATATTGTACATACACATCCGAAGGTTACCCGGGTCCACGTTTTGACCTATATCTCGAGACCCCAGTCACGGAGCGGCATGAAAAATACTCTGTACTAAAGCATTCACCAACAGCTTCAATTTGATACCCATATTGTACATACACATCCGAAGTTTACCCGGGTCCACGTTTTGACCTATATCTCGAGACCCTATCTACCAATAGGTATTCAAACTATACGGAAATCATCTTCATTAGCTACTTATTAATGTGTGTAAGTTTCGTTTAATTCGGTGCAAAGACACGGCGGGTCCACATTTTGGCATATATTTCCAGACCCTAGTCATCAATAGGTATGAAAATTACCCCGTATTAAAGCACTTATCAACAGCTTTCATTTGATACCCATATTGTACATACAGAACCAAAGGTTACCCTGGTCCACGTTTTGACCTATATCTCGAGACCCCAGTCACGGAGCGGCATGAAAAATACTCCGTATTAAAGCACTTACCAACAGCTTCAATTTGATACCAATATTGCACATACACATCCGAAGTTTACCCGGGTCCACGTTTTGACCTATATCTCGAGACCCTATCTACCAATAGGTATTCAAACTATACGGAAATCATCTTCATTACCTACTTATTAATGTGTGTAAGTTTGGTTTAATTCGGTGCAAAGACACGGCGGGTCCACATTTTGGCATATATTTCCAGACCCTAGTCATCAATAGGTATGAAAATTACCCCGTATTAAAGCACTTATCAACAGCTTTCATTTGATACCCATATTGTACATACACAACCAAAAGTTACCCGGGTTCACGTTTTGACCTATATCTCGAGACCCCAGTCACGGAGCGGCATGAAAAATACTCTGTACTAAAGCATTCACCAACAGCTTCAATTTGATACCCATATTGTACATATACATCCGAAGGTTACCCGGGTCCACGTTTTGACCTATATCTCGAGCCCTATCCACCAATAGGTATCCAAAGTATACGGAAACCATCTTCAATACCTTCTTAACAATGTGTGTAAGTTTGGTTTAATTCGGTGCAGACACGGCCGGTTAGCGAACACACACAAAAAGTTGACTTTATTTTATATATAAGATTTTTTTCAGTTTGTGTCCGAAAAATCCAAATATCTTACAGAACCCTATTTTTTTCCAAAATAAAATGTAATCCATGTTACTCCTGGATAATGTAGTTTTCTAATGGTGAAAGAATTTTTAAAATCGGTCCAGTAGTTTTTGAGCCTATTCGTTACAAACAAACAAACAAACAAACAAACAAACAAACAAACAAACAAAGTTTTCCTCTTTATAATATTAGTATAGAAATGCGTGTTCTGTTAAGAAAGTTTATCGCGCGCTTCTTCCATTTTATGGTGAGTTTAATCGACCCACTGAAGCGGCTATTCGAGCTATTGTGACTTAGAACCAAATTTACATTCTTGGACATTAAACCACCAACACGCCTACGCAGAGTGCGAACTGAAGAAAATATCGCAGCTGTATCGGCCAGTGTTAATGATGACCATCAATTATCGATTCGTCGCCGTTTGCAGCAATTGGGCCTCTGTTACTCAACAACGTGGAAAATTTTGCGAAAGGATTTAGGTGTGAAGCTTTTCAAAATACAGCTGGTGCAAGAATTGAAGCCCAACGATCTACCACAACGCAGAATTTTTGGTGAATGGGCTCGTGGAAAGTTGTTTTTTATCGAAAAATTGTGTTCAGCGGCGAAGTCCATTTTTGGATCAATGGGTACGTAAATAAGCAGAATTGTCGATTTTGGAATGAAGATCAGCCAGAAGAATTGCGAGAGGTACCAATGTATCCAGAAAAGGTCACTGTTTGGTGCGGTCTATGGGCTGGAGGTATCATTGGACCGTACTTCTTCAAAAATGCTGCGAATCGTAACGTAACTGTGAATGGTGAGCGCTACCGTGAAATGATATCCAACTTTTTTTTGCCCAAAATGCAAGAGCTTGACTTGCATGACAAGTGGTTTCAGCAAGACGGTGCCACATGCCACACAGCCCGCGTAACAATAGACTTGTTAAGAAGCGAGTTCGGTGAACATTTTATTTCACGTTCGGGACCTGTCAATTGGCCACCCAGATCGTGCGATATAACGCCCTTAGATTATATTTTGTGGGGCTATGTTAAAGCTCATATCTATTCAGACAAGCCTGCTTAAATTAACGCATTGGAAGACAACATTAAAGCATTTATATGTGAGATACCGGCCGAAACATTGGAAATAGTATGCCGAAAATGGACTAAGCGGATGGACCATTTGAAGCGCAGTCGCGGTCAACATTTGCATGAAATAAAATATTAAATTATATAGACTGTACTATTTTTCTGAATTTAACGTGTGTTTTTTTGAAAAGCTCTCCTATAGCTCTTAAAAAATCACCCTTTATACAAGGTTTGATTGAAAAGTAATGATCCTTATTCTTTTTAAGCAGTGTTACTAAACCTTTGGCTTATACAACTAATATTCTTCAAAATAGGACCATTGAGCGTCAATACACCGCTGGAGGCGGTCCTTCCACTGCAGCAAGCATTTTTTAAACTCATCCGCCGGAATCGCGTTCGATTCGGCTGTCACAGTGTTTTGAATCGCCTCGATGGAGTCCAAACGCCTCCCCTTCAGCTTTCTTTTCAGGCGCGTGAACAAGAAGAAGTCCGGAGGGGACAGGGAGGGTGGGGAAGCACCGGAACCTCCATCTTGGCCAATGCAGAGGTGCAGAGGAAGGCGTTGTGTGCCGGCGCTTTGTCGTGATGAAGGGTCCTATTTTTGACGAGGTCGGGCCGAACCCGGGCGACGCGGTTTTTAACCAAAAGAGCCCTTCTTTGTAAAATGCCGCGTTTACAGTGCTTCCTGGAGGTACAAACTGTTTAGCTTTACGCAAAATTTGATCGAGTTACGTTGCTCCAACGATCGCTGCATTTTCGCCACTGCAAAATCCTAACACACTTCTCAAACAGCTTTCTTGCTGTATGTCCGTATTCAGCAAGCTCAGATATAATGTTATCCTTATCTGTAGAGTGATGCATATTTCGAAGTATAACCTTAAATTTTTTTCATCCTTTGAACTAAATGTACAATATAATATTGTGTGTTTCGTTATTGTAGTAGTTTTACGGCTGGTGTGTAGTGTGGTGACTGTTTTGTCTGTATTTTTATTTCGTTGTTGTTAAGTACCTTAAACTCGTAGTTATTTTGAATTCTATCATTTGAAGCATTGATTAATGTGCCTAATTATTCGCATTCTGCACATACATATATTGCGCTAGCGGCCTTTGTTGGTAGATTCTTCCAAATCGCTGTCTTGAGCAAGTATGTCGAATCCATTCTCAGTTGGTGGTCGGCTCCACCAGTATTTTAGTTGTTGCTGTTTTGTGGGATGTTGTTTTGGTCTTTTATTTGAATTATTGGCGGCTTTTTCAGGTGAGCTGCGAGTACGCTCGGGTGTAGTACACTCATATGCTGAGTTCAAGCAATAATGCTTTTTCATATATATGTTTTGATTTTTATATTTAAATACACAATCGTAAAGCAGAGCAAAGCTCAGTTGGTATTTGTGATGTTTAGAGTCACTATCTCAGATCAATTGTGCGCACTAGTTATTAGTTATAAATATTATTTCGCTGAGCGATTTAAAAGACATGTCCGTTTACACTTACAGTGAAAAAGGCGAGGAGCTTGTGACGTTTACTATGGTACAGATTTATTTGAAGAAGACGCATTGGTTAAGGCAGTATTCACATCTTCTTGCGAGTCGCTCACGCTCTCTTTCTGAGTATGTTGTACTCGAATTAGCTTTAAGCTCAGTTGTTGTACTCATACTCTAGCTGTGAGCTTAGACCCTGAGGAACAATAGCCTTCTAAGTCGATGCTCTCGAAGTCGCTCGAGGACTCCATAGGATCTTCCTCAGCGTCACTAGCTCCAATCTCTGTGGCTAGTTGGTCGATAGCATCAGCATCTGTCTTGTAGGCCCTAACTCTCACCATGCAAAAATTGTAGCTTATAACACCTTCGCCTTTCGCGAAAGGTTCTAGCGAGTCATTAATCTGTAACAGCATCACCGGTTTCGTCTACGTTCAAAACAGCCAATTCACAATGATAAGCTGTTATCTTACACCGAACGACAATATAGATGAATTCACCCGGAAACTGGAAAGTATTGAAGACAAAGCCCTTAGTTTAGAGGGACGACTAATAATAGCGGGAGACTTCAACTCAAAAGCAACCGAATGGGGCTCGGCGACAACGAACTCAAGAGGTAGACGTGTGCTGGACATGGCAGCCCGACTAGGTTTAGTGGCACTCAACACAGGAACGACTACGTACCGAAAGCCAGGTTGTGAAGGCACAACACCCGACATAACCCTAGCATCGGAAAGCATAGTCACCTTTACTAAAGACTGGAGAGTCCTGGAAGATTACAATGGGAGTGACCATCAATACATCACGTTTTGCATTGAAAGGGAAAACCAAAGAGTACGTGAAAATCGAAATAAAGGTACACGCAAATGGAACATTAACAAGCTAAATCCAGCGACGCTCCTTGCAACTATTGACGAAAATAAAATGACGACCTGTACGAATAGTACAGCAAAAACACTGGTCAAGACAACAATGCAGTGCATTAAGATAGGTTGCAACGCATCTATGCCTAAAATAGATAGGAACAAAAAAAGAAATGCTGTATACTGGTGGACACATGAGATCGCAGAACTTAGAGATATGTGCATCCATAAGCGTAGAAAGTATACTAGAGCCAGAAGATTGGGCCCGGCGATAACAGAATCCGAAGAATATAAAAAGAGCAGAAAAGAACTGAGGAAAGCTATAAACCAAAGCAAAAAGGACAAATGGGAAGAGCTACGAAACGATCTTAACAATAACCCATGGGGGTTGGGCTACAAAATCGTTATGAAAAAGCTAGGGCCCAAATCCCCTGCTGCTGATATGGAAACCGAAATGGTAAGCAAAATAGTCGACACACTCTTCCCAACACACTGTGCTGAGAGGGAAGAACTCGAGTATGAAACAACGGAACCTGCCCCATTCACAGAAGAAGAACTTATGGATGCTGCAAAAGCAATGAAATGCAATAAAGCGCCAGGACCTGACGGCATAGTTGCAGAAATACTGAAACTATTGGCAATCGAACGCCCTTTTTTGCTGCTAAACATGTACAATGCATGCCTAAAGAAGGAATTTTTCCAGAAATATGGAAAAAACAAAAACTAGTACTAATCAGTAAAGGAAAGGGAGACCCAACATCAGCGTCTGCCTATAGACCGTTATGTATGCTGGATAGCGCAGGAAAACTCTTTGAGAAATTGATAAAGCATAGGCTTAGCGAAGCCGTAGAGAACAGCGGCGGCCTCTCCGACAGGCAGCATGGCTTCAGAAGTGGCAGATCTACCTTAGGAGCCATCCAAGATGTAATAACTTGCGTAGAACATGCCCAGGCAGGTAATCGATACTCCAAACGTTTAGTATTACTAGCCACACTGGATATCAGAAATGCTTTCAATAGTTTAAGTTGGGACGACGTAATCGAAGCCTTAAAAGTAAAATTCAAGACCCCGAGTAATCTATTGAAGATTATTCGCAGCTATCTAAGCAATCGCGTGCTCTTATACGAAACGCGAGAAGGGTGTAAGACCAAACAAATAACAGCAGGTGCGGCCCAAGGATCAATACTCGGACCTGAACTTTGGAATATAAGCTACGATGAAATCCTTCGAATAGAGATGCCCGAGGATGTGCATTTGGTGGGATACGCAGATGACATTGCAGCTGTAATAATCGCCCGGAACACTGACGAAGCCAAAAGGAAGCTAAATCAGGTGATGATCCGAGTTCAGACATGGCTAGAAGACCATGGATTGAAGCTGGCCACAGAGAAAACAGAGCTAATCCTTCTAACGAACAGACGTATCCCATTAGAAGTAGACATACAAGTACTCGATGCCACTTTATCGACAAAAAGAGTGGTCAAGTACCTAGGAGTGCAATTAGACACACGGCTAACCTACTGGGCGCATATAAACCATGCTGCCACAAGAGCTGCCAAAGTAAGTGGCATGTTAAGTAAGCTCATGGCAAACCTTGGAGGTCCAACGCAGAACAAGCGAAAACTTTTAATGGACACGACGAACTCGATTCTCTTATACGGATGCGAAATATGGGCAGATTCGCTAAGGGTGCAACGCCGGCGGAAAACTCTGCAATCTGTGCAACGCACCTGCGCTCTCAGAGTGGCTTCGTCATATAGAACAGTATCTGAGGCAGCGGTGTTAGTTATCAGCGGAACCATCCCTATAGATATTCTAGCACAAGAGCGCAAACGGAGATGGGAGGCAAAAAACACAGGAACCCCAGTACTACGTTTCTCCGATATTAGAGTCCAAACGCTTACACTTTGGCAAGCAAGATGGAACTCTGAACGGTATGGTAGATGGACAGCGAGACTAATACCCGATCTAAAAAAGTGGGTAGAAAGAAAGCACGGTGAGGTTAACTATTACCTCACACAGTTTTTGTCCGGACATGGGTCCTTTCGCAAGTATTTGTGGCGAATGGGTAAAGTGAGCCAACCAAACTGCATATACGGAGATACTGAGTATGATGATGCGGAGCACACCTTCTTTAAATGTGAAAGGTGGAACATAGAGAGAACAGGTCTGCAACGAGCTATTGGTGTATTTACACCTGAAGAGATTATCGAGAAAATGATGATAGACGAAGAAAAATGGAATGCCGTCACAAATTATGTAGAGGATATTATCCGAAAAAAGAAGCGCGAAATGGAGAGACATGCTGAAGAGCATTGAGCATAGGTTTCTCAAAACAGGCGACCCTGGACGCAGGGTGAGTAAGTAAGTGTCCTTCTTAGGACGCCGTCTTGGCCCTCTACCTCGAAGCAATGCGGAAGAAGTCCCGGGGTGGAGGGAAAAATCCAAGAGAAGAGGGGGGATATTTTTAGTGGATTCACCACACACGTAGTAGCGACGGTTACTATATGGTGCGAAGGCATTTTTAACCCAACCTCACCGCAAAAAAAAAAAAAAAAAAAAACAGCATCACCGGCGTTGTCGCACGTTTCGTCACCACACCGTCCACTGTTGTTGTGTTGTCAAAGACCTTGACAAATTTCCAGCCCGCCGTTGGTAGGCTTGGATTGCATGCACTTATGATCTGCATTACCTGGGTCAGAGGATGTAGGGACCCATACTTGTGCCCTCAGCCGAGACGGGATGTCATTTTTGTCGACTACCACGAGCTTGCCAAATAGACTTAATGAAGCCACCAGGCGAAAAGGAATGCCTACTAAGCATTAAAGTTTCATTGCACTAAGTATTTTATTTATGAAATTAAATTGTGTGAATGATTTTGTCCCTTAAAGTATGAAGGATTCTGTGATTTTTGTTAATTTTTCATTCATGGAATAGAGTTCTGTAAAGTTTATGTTAATTTTAAATAAACAACTAATTTATGCATTTTTCCTAGAATAACATTTTTATTTACATTAATTTTTTCTCAAGATATAGCTTCTTGAATCCAAATTTAGCTGTTGTGTGAATAATTTTGTACGTATGTGTAAACTAATCTGGTGATTTTGTAACGATGAGATGCAATTATTAATGTCCCTTTGCAGCCTTTTCATCAAACTGCCACATTCAGTTTTGACTGCATCTAGATTGAAAGGGATCTGCAACTGCATGTTGACCAGTATCCTTTTATTCTCATAGATTTTTTATAGATTTTTCCAGGCTGTGGTGAAACCATCGTTCGTGAGCAGACACTTCTTTAATATGTCTCTGGCTTCTCCCTGCGTTTTTGGGCTTAAATAAAAAAGTTTTTCGATAAGGCTTTTCGGTAAGGCGTTTATTTAATATGTATAAGGCCGTAAACATATCGCGGAATGTTGGCTAATATACGTAGTCGCCTTTGAACACCTTCTATGCCTTCCGGTTCTTGGTGTGCTTGCTCTAATTTCGCAGAGAGATCAGCCATCTTTGACATGCCGCGTAAATATGTGTGGTAGCACATTTTATTTTTCTTCTTCAACGGGGAGAGATCCTTAGGAGCAATTGTTTCAGTTGTAAGCAAGTTATCATATGCCGCTTTGGCCTTTTCCCATATTGCTTTCAATTCCTCTTGTTGGATCCGCCTGTGTGCCATTGAAATCGGATTCGAACTCTGTCACGGTGTCGATTATACGAATATAGTATGTAAATATATACATATGCATCTTCGTTTGTATATTAATTTAAGTAAGGGTGTTGCTTTGTTTTCGTTCAAGAATGATCTTGGTATATTTATTTGAAAATTTCAAGAAGAAACTTTTGCTATCAAATTATAACATATTGAGTCAATAACGAAGTTTCGCGAACCGACTGTAAACACAAGCGAACGAGAGGCCAAAACAAGAGCATGAATTGGCCTAGATGACGACAGCATATAACGAGACGGTCCACGCTTTCTGGGTCTACCGCTAGATGAAATAGACGAAGGCGACAAGTGATTAGTAATCTGCTGCTACAACAGAATTTGGCAAAAGGTAAGAGCTGCCAGATCTTGAAATTACGATAGCTTTTAAGAACATGTATATAAGCCGAGGTGCGTACGCATGGGGTACTCGTATTCAGTTCGAAATTGAACTTGTACGCGAATAATAGAAAATTGGTTAAGGCTTATGGTGAAGTAAAGTGTTTGAAATAAAGTAAGGCGAGTTATTGTAAGAAATTTAGTTGAATGTCAAAGAAAATTCGTAGCAATATTACGAATTAAAATACAACATTTTTTTTTAATTCCTTTTGTATTAATAAATATTTATATATACATACATACATATATAAATGGCACTTACACCCTTTTTCGAAAACTCGAGCCGCTGAAGAATCATACATCGGAAGAAGGCACGTAGCAACGAAAATATGCCAAGAAAAAAGAAAAGAGAATACATAAAAAAAGAGGTAGCAGCACGAAAATTCTACAGCAAAGTTAAGGCAAAACAGCGCGGATTTCAACCGAGGGCAAATATATGCAAGAACAAAAATGGTGATGTACTTAAGAAGCAGCAGGAGGTAGTTCAAAGGTGGGTTGAAGGGTTAAAGGTCTGCTGAATGCTGGTGAGGTTGTTGCTTTTACGGATATTACCTTACTACATGTAAACAGCAACGCTGCTCTAGGCCATCCTGACGAGAAATCGCCCACAATACATGAAGTACTCGTGTTAGATACAAATATCTATATGAAAAACTTAAAATAACCTGGAGAAGACAATATAGCAACTGAGCTCTTAAAAAACGCAAGTACCGGGTTCATAAAAATGCATCACCTTAAAACATTGATATGAATCAATGAAACACTGCCAGACGACTGGAACACAACATCCATACTCCTCATTCACAAGAAAGGCGATAAAACAAACTGCAAAAACAATCGTGGGATTTCCTTTCCTAACACAATGTATAAAATCTTTTCAAGGATTGTAAACAAAAGGCTTATGGCCACGCAGAAAGAGCTCTTCTGGTGTATTAATGCGGACTTTAGCCTGAAAGATCAAACAGTCCTTAGAGCAATGTTTTGAGCACAAAATTGAGCACATGATGTTTATTGATTATAAGCAAGCATCAATATGATAGCATCAATAGGGTGGCTGTCGCCACAATATTTCATTAATGTAAAATCCCCGACAAACTAACTAGAATAGTGATGATGACTTTGAATGAAACTGTATCAATAATGATGGTACAGGACAATAAATCTGAAACCTTCAGAATTAAAATTGGAGTAAAACAAGTATCTTCCTTTCATAAACAATGTTCAATCTTCGGCTATGCTGTGCCATCGATGAAGTAAATCACGTAAAAAGGACTGGATATAATATATTAATCAGAACTACCCAATTAATCGCATACGCAGATGACAGATAGCATTGAAATCGCAGCTGGTAGAATTGGCCCGAAGATAATACAAAATATACGATGATGTCGAGACAAAATAAACCAACATCAGACAAACTTAAAATTGGCGATTTTTCTTTTGAAACCGTTGAGTCCTTTACCTACTTAGGCTTCAAACAGAGTAGAAACAATTTAACGAGCCTCACCATCAATGAGAAAATCCAAGCAGCTAACAGATCGTACGCGTCACTAACATACCTCTTCAAATCAAAGGTACTACGGGGCTAAATCGTGGACGCTAATTGAAGCAGATAAAGCAAAAAGGCAAGCCTTGGAACGAAAAATACTCAGAAAAATTTATAGAACAATGAAAGATCACGGAGGGTATAAAGTAAAACGACGAGCTAGGCCAATAATAGGCGAAAATGTTATACGTTTCATCAAAGAGCACCGGTTAAGATGGCTGGGACACATAGGGGGATCAATTTAGAGGTATCGGATTTTAAATTGAAATATTGTAAAACAACGAAACTTTAAATTGATTGGGCAACCTTTATTAATTTTGTCTAGAATATTATATTTATTTTTTTAAGACAATCGCTTTTGTATGTTGAACGCAACTGCCCCGTAATTCGGACATCCGTAAACACAATTTTTGAATGACTCGCTGGAGGACTTCATTCAAAATCTCGTGAATAACTTTAATAATGTTGGCTTCCAATGCCTCAATCGAAGCTGGTTTATCCACAAAGTATGTCAGGTAGTGCCTTCATGTCGGAACCAAATGTTGTGGACATCACCTGCTTCAATTCCCGGCATCAAAAAGTCGTTTATTATGACGCAATAGCGTTCGCCATTCACTATTACATTGGCGCCAGTCTCGTGTTTGAATAATTATCGTCCGATGATTCAGAAACTCCAGTTTTCGGTACAACCAAGAGTAGAGATCGGTTTTACGAATTTGTACTTTCCTACATTTCTCCGATAACTCAATTGCTTATTCAACGGAAAACAGGTTAATAAAAGTGCAAGAAATTATAGATTACTAGCAAACCCGGCGAGCTCCGTTTCGCCACCAGATGGCTTCGTTTTTTGTAACATTTCGTTTGGGGATTAAAAGATGAAGAAAACTTATTTTTTTGTTTTATATTTAAAAAGGAAAAATTTTATATAACAGTAATGAATTCATTTCGATTACAAAAGTGAAATGTAATTTAGTTGAACTTCTCTAAGTAAAAAATGAAAGTGAATCCAAAGTAAATACTGAATCGAGGCGTTACATGTGTCCGCAAATTATCCGTTTCATTGAAGGGCTCTTTGGTAAACCACATTTTTTGTTCTCTGGTCTGACAAACAAAGCGGATGGCTTCCCAACTCGTGAACACGCAACGTATAGCTACCCATGTGAAAAACAATGAGTTTCTAAATTTATCCTGCAAACACTAAGCGATTGGCCTTGCGACTTGTTAATTGTCATTGCGAACGCTAGGCGAACCGGATATTGCAATCGTTTGAAGTCAAATGGAAGATTAGTCGGAATCATTGGTATTCGAGGAATACATACATTTTCACCTGCGTACTTTCCGTTATCAATGGTTGCCTCAATCCAATTCGGCATAAGTCTTCTCACCGCAAGTCGAGTACCGTTGCAAAGTCGCGGTGGATTCAAATTACGCAATATCATAATAACTGAACCAACTTTGAGTTGCAAGTTATGTGGTGGAAATCCTGGTAGCTCCAGAGGGTTCAAAACCTCCGCTGGATAATTTACTACATCATCGGGATTAGTTATGGAATCAACGGATTTGTATGTCACCAAATCGCCATTGATTTCACTAGTTTACGAATTTTCACTTTCAAAAATGGTCCTCGACCAAAAAGCGTTTTTTAGACTAGTTTGAGGTCGCTGAAACCAAAAAAGAATTTAATTTTTTTTTTTCAAAGGACGGTTTCCGAGATATCCCCAAAAAACCTGTTTTGTGGGCAATAGTGCAGTTATTACCTGCAATCTCGAAAACAGTGCGCGCCATTTCTTGGAAGTGCACAAATTTCGAAAGGCACACATATAACCTACATGGCAATATATAATTCGTGTCAATGGAAGTCGGAGTTTTCGCAAAGTTAAAAAAAGGCATTTTTGACGTTTTTTACTAAATTATCAAAGTTTATTAACTTTCTTCTGGAACCAAAAATTTTTTTATATCGACATAAGATAGGTTTTCTGAAAGAAAATTTTGTCACCTACATTTTAAGCTTAAGTTTGTCTGAATCGACGAAAAATTGTAGAAGTTATGATCCATAAAGTCAACACGTGTGATTTTGCAGCTTTTGACTTGGCTATGTTTGAGGTCAAAAATACGCTTTTACTCTCAAACTTCTTTTTTTATGTTGCACGGAATCTTCACGAAGTTGCATCCAGCAGCTGTCGCTCATCATTCCTTGATCCCAAAAGCCCTCATAACGCTTTTCAATCGTAGCAATATCTTGATGAAATCGCTCGCCTTGTTCATCACTTTCAGGCCCCAAATTCGGAGGAAAAAAATCCAAATGACTGTGAAGTAGGTGCATTTTTAACGACATGCGAGCACCTGTTAACAAAAACAAAGTTAATTGTAAATTTTCCAATAATTTTCCAATCAATTTATGTATATGATAAATATATTTTGGAGTATGTACGTTTTACAATACTAACCAATAGTTTTAAAGTATTTCATCATTGTATGAATCAATTGACGGTCGTTGCTGCTCCTGTTGTTTCCCAAGAATCCATGAACAACTTATTGGCCAGCTTTCCAAGCTTAAGCTTCGGAACTTTCAAGGCATTGTTGAAATTCTGTGTCCGTAAACAATTTCTTTATCTGTGGACCGACGAATATACCCGCTTTGATTTTCTCTGTTAACAATCTTGGAACTTGTGGGACCAAAAATTCCCTCCTTGCCCACCCTGGCGTTGAAGTCGCCAAGTACGATTTTTATGTCGTGGCGGGGGCAGCGCTCATAGGAACGTTCCAAGCGCTCGTAGAAGGAATCTTTGGTCGCATCGTCCTTCTCCTTCGTCGGGGCGTGGGCGCAAATTAGCGATATGTTGAAAAAACGGGCTTTGATGCGGATTGTTGTGAGACGCTCGTCCACCGGAGTGAAGGACAGTACTTGGCGACGAAGTCTCTCTTCCAAAACAAATCCAACACCGAATTTGCGCTCCTTTACATGGCAGCTGTAGTAAACGTCACAAGGTCCTACTCTTTTCTTGCCTTATCCCGCCAATCGCATCTCTTGAATGGCAGTGATGTCAGCCTTTACTCTCACGAGGACATCAACCAGCCGGGCAGAGGCACCGTCCCCATTGAGGGACCGGACATTCCAGGAGCATGCCCTCAAAGCGTTATCCTTATTTCGTTTGCAGTGATCGTCATCAGTACATATATATATATATAATTGCGCGTACACCCTTTTTGGGAATGTGGTCGAGCTCCTCCTCCTATTTGTGGCGTGCGTCTTCATGTTGTTCCACAAATAGAGGGACCTACAGTTTCAAGCCGACTCCGAACGGCAGATATTTTTTATGAGGAGCTTTTTCATGGCAGAAATATACTCGGAGGTTTGCCATTGCCTGCCGAGGGGCGGCCAATATTAGAAAAAACTTTTTCTTAATTTTGGTGTTTGACTACAGGTCATTGAAAGGTAGGGGATCACCCCAATCACCTCAATCCCATTTGCAGAAGCTGTCAATCCGAAGCGGTGAAGGAAAGTCTTTTCCACTACTTATGTGAATATCCAGGGCTAGCTAGGGCAAGACTTCGCTCCTTCGGTAAGCCTTTCTCACAGTAAATTAATGAGATGTCAGACATCGAGACAACAAATTTGCTGCTATACGTGGATCTCACAAAATGGATCTGACTAAAAAAAAACAAATACAAGTTATCACAGTGATAGTATTATAAAACGGTGCTGGTGGTTTATTAGGATTTTTCAAGTAGAAATATAAAATAAAATTCATTTCGATGTTTTGTTTTGATATCAAGGATTTGATTTAATTTTGCACCTTTATTTTTGGGATAAAAAGGTAACTTTCTCCATATCAACCGAAAGCGATTAAAAAAAATGGTCACCCCTGTTTAATTTATCACTTTTAAAGCCAGACGACAAGGCATACGTGGCCAGAAATTGCGATAATTATTATGCATGACATTCGCGACGTACGTACTCGTATGACGCCCAATGTCGTCATTTAAGATTTTCGCTTGGGTGCGGATGACGCTTTTGTCGTCATTTAGGTTATCGTTAAACAATTCTTTAAAAATGTCATTTCTCAAATTCAAATTCAAATTAATTTATTCTGGAATACGTTTTCAACATCAGAAATCTTTTACAATACTATACAATATACATATTTAGTTAACAGAAACAAATGACTAGTCGTTAATGTAGTAACAGCAAAAACTACGGGGAAAAAACAATTACAAAATATAAACTATTACAGTAATGAAGTAAAACAAAGATGGAAAATAAAAAGAGTTAGCAAAAATAAAAGAATATAGAGAAAGATGGAGGGAGAGGGAGCGCTCAAAGTAATGGATACCGACAGATGCATCTATAGACTATGAGGTAGAAGCCGAATAGCTCGTGCTCTGTGTTAACAGTAATTTACAGAAATTTTTGTAATGGAATATTACTCAGTATTTGCTTTTCTATCGAAACTTCCAACGATATAAGGACAAATCCAGTCTAAAAAGTACAATTTATATAAATTTATTCAATAATATTCTATTTTTGAATAATATAAACTAAATGTGATATTTTTCTAAAAATCTCTCAAAATGGGGGAAGACTTTCTTTCGGAGACATATGAAGATTCATTATCAAATATCGCTGAAAATGAAAGTGACAGTGAGGATTCTGATATTCAACCTATACGAAAAAGAACGAATGCATTTCGTCTGCTTTCATCGTCATCAAGTGAAGGAGAAGTAGAAGTTGAAGAAAGTGATAAGGATTGGTCGGATTTTGATGTAGAAAGATGTAATGAGCAATTTGAAGGAGCTTCTTTACTGAAAATCTTTCAAAACAGTCCTCAAAGCATTGCCGATGTGACATCTTTATTTGTTGGGGAGGACTTAATTCAAAAAATCGTTTCCGAAACAAATCGATATCATAATGCAAATAGCCTAAAGTATAAAAAACATGAACATGGATGTAAATGTAAACTAGTAAGAAAAATCAAAATATATAATTATTGGTCGACACACCCACTTTCAGAAACTCCAGTTTTCGGTACAACCATGAGTAGAGATCGGTTTTACGAATTTGTACTTTCCTACATTTCTCCGATAACTCAATTGCTTATTCAACGGAAAACAGGTTAATAAAAGTGCAAGAAATTATAGATTACTAGCAAACCCGGCGAGCTCCGTTTCCGCTTCGTTTTTTGTAACATTTCGTTTGGAGATTAAAAGATGAAGAAAACTTATTTTTTTGTTTTATATTTGAAAAGGAAAAATTTTATATAACAGTAATGAATTCATTTCGATTACAAAAGTGAAGTGTAATTTAGTTGAACTTCTCTAAGTAAAAAATGAAAGTGAATCCAAAGTAAATACTGAATCGAGGCGTTACATGTGTCCGCAAATTATCCGTTTCATTGAAGTGCTCTTTGGTAAACCACATATTTTGTTCTCTGGTCTGACGTTAACACAAACAAAGCGGATGGCTTCCCAAATCGTGAACACGCAACGTATAGCTACCCATGTGAAAAACAATGAGTTTCTAAATTTATCCTGCAAACACTAAGCGATTGGCCTTGCGACTTGTTAATTGTCATTGCGAACGCTAGGCGAACCGGATATTGCAATCGTTTGAAGTCAAATGGAAGATTAGTCGGAATCATTGGTATTCGAGGAATACATACATTTTCACCTGCGTACTTTCCGTTAATAATGGTTGCCTCAATCCAATTCGGCATAAGTCTTCTCACCGCAAGTCGAGTACCGTTGCAAAGTCGCGGTGGATTCAAATTACGCAATATCATAATAACTGAACCAACTTTGAGTTGCAAGTTATGTGGTGGAAATCCTGGTAGCTCCAGAGGGTTCAAAACCTCCGCTGGATAATTTACTACATCATCTGGTAGCTCCAGAGGGTTCAAAACCTCCGTTGGATAATTTACTACATCATCGGGATTAGTTATGGAATCAACGGATTTGTATGTCACCAAATCGCCATTGATTTCACTAGTTTACGAGTTTTCACTTTCAAAAATGGTCCTCGACCAAAAAGCGTTTTTTAGACTAATTTGAGGTCACTGAAACCAAAAAAGAATTTTATTTTTTTTTTCAAAGGACGGTTTCCGAGATATTCCCAAAAAACCTGTTTTTTGGGCAATAGTGCAGTTATTACCTGCAATCTCGAAAACAGTGCGCGCCATTTCTTGGAAGTGCACAAATTTCGAAAGGCACACATATAACCTACATGGCAATATATAATTCGTGTCAATGGAAGTCGGAGTTTTGCAAAGTTAAAAAAAGGCATTTTTGACGTTTTTTACTAAATTATCAAAGTTTATTAACTCTTTTCTGGAACCAAAAATTTTTTTATATCGACATAAGATAGGTTTTCTGAAAGACAATTTTGTCACCTACATTTTAAGCTTAAGTTTGTCTGAATCGACGAAAAGTTGTAGAAGTTATGATCCATAAAGTCAACACGTGTGATTTTGCAGCTTTTGACTTGGCTATGTTTGAGGTCAAAAATACGCTTTTACTCTCAAACTTCTTTTTTTATGTTGCACGGAATCTTCACGAAGTTGCATCCAGCAGCTGTCGCTCATCATTCCTTGATCCCAAAAGCCCTCATAACGCTTTTCAATCGTAGCAATATCTTGATGAAATTGCTCGCCTTGTTCATCACTTTCAGGCCCCAAATTCGGAGGAAAAAAATCCAAATGACTGTGAAGTAGGTGCATTTTTAACGACATGCGAGCACCTGTTAACAAAAACAAAGTTAATTGTAAATTTTCCAATAATTTTCCAATCAATTTATATGATAAATATATTTTGGAGTATGTACGTTTTACAATACTAACCAATAGTTTTAAAGTATTTCATCATTGTATGAATCAATTGACGGTCGTTGCTGCTCCTGTTGTTTCCCAAGAATCCATGAACAACTTATTGGCCAGCTTTCCAAGCTTTAGCTTCGGAACTGTCAAGGCATTGTTGAAATTCTGTGTCCGTAAACAATTTCTTTATCTGTGGACCGACGAATATACCCGCTTTGATTTTCTCTGTTAACAATCTTGGAACTTGTGGGACCAAAAATTCCCTCCTTGCCCACCCTGGCGTTGAAGTCGCCACGCACGATTTTTATGTCGTGGCGGGGGCAGCGCTCATAGGAACGTTCCAAGCGCTCGTAGAAGGAATCTTTGGTCGCATCGTCCTTCTCCTCCGTCGGGGCGTGGGCGCAAATTAGCGATATGTTGAAAAAACGGGCTTTGATGCGGATTGTTGTGAGACGCTCGTCCACCGGAGTGAAGGAGAGTACTTGGCGACGAAGTCTCTCTCCCACAACAAATCCAACACCGAATTTGCGCTCCTTTACCTGGCAGCTGTAGTAAACGTCACAAGGTCCTACTCTTTTCTTGCCTTATCCCGCCAATCGCATCTCTTGAATGGCAGTGATGTCAGCCTTTACTCTCACGAGGACATCAACCAGCCGGGCAGAGGCACCGTCCCCATTGAGGGACCGGACACTCCAGGTGCATGCCCTCAAAGCGTTATCCTTATTTCGTTTGCAGTGATCGTCATCAGTATATATATATATATATAATTGCGCGTACACCCTTTTTGGGAGTGTGGTCGAGCTCCTCCTCCTATTTGTGCCGTGCGTCTTCATGTTGTTCCACAAATGGAGGGACCTACAGTTTCAAGCCGACTCCGAACGGCAGATATTTTTTATGAGGAGCTTTTTCATGGCAGAAATATACTCGGAGGTTTGCCATTGCCTGCCGAGGGGCGGCCAATATTAGAAAAAACTTTTTCTTAATTTTGGTGTTTGACTAAAGGTCATTGGAAGGTAGGGGATCACCCCAATCACCTCAATCCCATTTGCAGAAGCTGTCAATCCGAAGCGGTGAAGGAAAGTCTTTTCCACTACTTATGTGAATATCCAGGGCTAGCTAGGGCAAGACTTCGCTCCTTCGGTAAGCCTTTCTCACAGTAAATTAATGAGATGTCAGACATCGAGACAACAAATTTGCTGCTATACGTGGATCTCACAAAATGGATCTGACTAAAAAAAAACAAATACAAGTTATCACAGTGATAGTATTATAAAACGGTGCTGGTGGTTTATTAGGATTTTTCAAGTAGAAATATAAAATAAAATTCATTTCGATGTTTTGTTTTGATATCAAGGATTTGATTTAATTTTGCACCTTTATTTTTGGGATAAAAAGGTAACTTTCTCCATATCAACCGAAAGCGATTAAAAAAAATGGTCACCCCTGTTTAATTTATCACTTTTAAAGCCAGACGACAAGGCATAAGTGGCCAGAAATTGCGATAATTATTATGCATGACATTCGCGACGTACGTACTCGTATGACGCCCAATGTCGTCATTTAAGATTTTCGCTTGGGTGCGGATGACGCTTTTGTCGTCATTTAGGTTATCGTTAAACAATTCTTTAAAAATGTCATTTCTCAAATTCAAATTCAAATTAATTTATTCTGGAATACGTTTCTAACATCAGAAATCTTTTACAATACTATACAATATACATATTTAGTTAACAGAAACAAATGACTAGTCGTTAATGTAGTAACAGCAAAAACTACGGGGAAAAAACAATTAAAAAATATAAACTATTACAGTAATGAAGTAAAACAAAGATGAAAAATAAAAAGAGTTAGCAAAAATAAAAGAATATAGAGAAAGATGGAGGGAGAGGGAGCGCTCAAAGTAATGGATACCGACAGATGCATCTATAGACTATGAGGTAGAAGCCGAATAGCTCGTGCTCTGTGTTAACAGTAATTTACAGAAATTTTTGTAATGGAATATTACTCAGTATTTGCTTTTCTATCGAAACTTCCAACGATATAAGGACAAATCCAGTCTAAAAAGTACAATTTATATAAATTTATTCAATAATATTCTATTGTTGAATAATATAAACTAAATGTGATATTTTTCTAAAAATCTCTCAAAATGGGGGAAGACTTTCTTTCGGAGACATATGAAGATTCATTATCAAATATCGCTGAAAATGAAAGTGACAGTGAGGATTCTGATATTCAACCTATACGAAAAAGAACGAATGCATTTCGTCTGCTTTCATCGTCATCAAGTGAAGGAGAAGTAGAAGTTGAAGAAAGTGATAAGGATTGGTCGGATTTTGATCTAGAAAGATGTAATGAGCAATTTGAAGGAGCTTCTTTACTGAAAATCTTTCCAAACAGTCCTCAAAGCATTGCCGATGTGACATCTTTATTTGTTGGGGAGGACTTAATTCAAAAAATCGTTTCCGAAACAAATCGATATCATAATGCAAATAGCCTAAAGTATAAAAAACATGAACATGGATGTAAATGTAAACTAGTAAGAAAAATCAAAATATATAATTATTGGTCGACATACCCACTTTCAGAAACTCCAGTTTTCGGTACAACCATGAGTAGAGATCGGTTTTACGAATTTGTACTTTCCTACATTTCTCCGATAACTCAATTGCTTATTCAACGGAAAACAGGTTAATAAAAGTGCAAGAAATTATAGATTACTAGCAAACCCGGCGAGCTCCGTTTCCGCTTCGTTTTTTGTAACATTTCGTTTGGAGATTAAAAGATGAAGAAAACTTATTTTTTGTTTTATATTTGAAAAGGAAAAATTTTATATAACAGTAATGAATTCATTTCGATTACAAAAGTGAAGTGTAATTTAGTTGAACTTCTCTAAGTAAAAAATGAAAGTGAATCCAAAGTAAATACTGAATCGAGGCGTTACATGTGTCCGCAAATTATCCGTTTCATTGAAGTGCTCTTTGGTAAACCACATATTTTGTTCTCTGGTCTGACGTTAACACAAACAAAGCGGATGGCTTCCCAAATCGTGAACACGCAACGTATAGCTACCCATGTGAAAAACAATGAGTTTCTAAATTTATCCTGCAAACACTAAGCGATTGGCCTTGCGACTTGTTAATTGTCATTGCGAACGCTAGGCGAACCGGATATTGCAATCGTTTGAAGTCAAATGGAAGATTAGTCGGAATCATTGGTATTCGAGGAATACATACATTTTCACCTGCGTACTTTCCGTTAATAATGGTTGCCTCAATCCAATTCGGCATAAGTCTTCTCACCGCAAGTCGAGTACCGTTGCAAAGTCGCGGTGGATTCAAATTACGCAATATCATAATAACTGAACCAACTTTGAGTTGCAAGTTATGTGGTGGAAATCCTGGTAGCTCCAGAGGGTTCAAAACCTCCGCTGGATAATTTACTACATCATCTGGTAGCTCCAGAGGGTTCAAAACCTCCGTTGGATAATTTACTACATCATCGGGATTAGTTATGGAATCAACGGATTTGTATGTCACCAAATCGCCATTGATTTCACTAGTTTACGAATTTTCACTTTCAAAAATGGTCCTCGACCAAAAAGCGTTTTTTAGACTAATTTGAGGTCACTGAAACCAAAAAAGAATTTTTTTTTTTTTTTTCAAAGGACGGTTTCCGAGATATTCCCAAAAAACCTGTTTTTTGGGCAATAGTGCAGTTATTACCTGCAATCTCGAAAACAGTGCGCGCCATTTCTTGGAAGTGCACAAATTTCGAAAGGCACACATATAACCTACATGGCAATATAAATTATGATTAAAGCACTATGTGCTTATTAAAAAGAAACCCGGAGGTTTTGTTTGTAGCGCGATGCGCTCTTCTTTATTTCGAGTCAAAAACGGAACTGAACTTAACTTATAAATTAAAATCTAACTTGTCCCTATTCTTGGCACAATTATTTTTCTGGCAAATACTTTATTGTTGTTGTTGGTCTGAAATTCCAATGTTGTTGTTGTAGTTTGCATAGGTAGCTGAATATGGAGTTGTTGTTGTAGGCTGCACTTGCCGGTAAGTATGAATATGATCCCTACCGCTGCAGTTGTGCGAATTTAATAGTAGCTTGCATAGGTAGATGAATATGGAGTTGTTGTTGTAGTCTGCACTTGCCGGTAAGTATGAATATGATCCCTACCGCTGCAGTTGCGCGAATTTAATTCGTGGGACCATGAAAAGTTTAGCTTTCCCACGCTAATGCAAAGTAGCTAAGTATTCATATGTCACTCATGGGAGTCATGTGTTAACTGCCCCCTCGTAAATTTAGGCCGTCCTCGGCCGCTTTTATAATCTTTGCTGCTATCTCATCTCTTTTTATCTTATCCTTTTTTACTTTGGTTGCTTTGTATTTTTTGATTACAAAGATTATGGCAACAACGATGACTATGATAATTAGTATTGATCCTCCCTGAATTGAACGAGTTTGAATGTCGTCATGTAATTTTTCAATGTATCCAAGATTCTTCAAATTGATTCTGTGTAGGTACGGTAAGCTTAAAATCTCCAAATGCTGCTGCTTCTCACATGTCGACTGAGGAAGTTAATTTAAGCTCTGTTCCAATACTACATGATAGTACAAATAATCAAAATACGTGGACAACTATCCAAGGGCGTAGGCGTTTAAATAGTAAAAGATCTCGGAAGGTCGTTTTTGGTCTTAATGCGACTACCGAGTTAGATGTAGTAGCTACGAATAAGTGGTTACATCTAGCGTCCTTTAAACCATCTGTTACTGAGGACAATATTATCACCTATGTTGCTAAAAATTCTAACATTGATAGAAATCTTATCTTATGTTTCAAACTTGTAAAAAAGGATACTGATATCCATAGTTTAAAAAAAATTAATTTTAAGCTAGGGGTTCCACCATCATTATATGATCAAATTCTCAAACCGTCGGTTTGGCCTGCTGATGTTAAGGTCCGTCCTTTTAAATTTTTTCAAAGGGACGAGCCTACAGACAAGAAAATTTAGCCACTTTTAGAAGAACTACTTCTGCAGCTAACTCCATCGTTATTAAAATTGTATTTTCAAAATATATCTGGACTTCGGACTAAATGTTCCACGGTATATATGAAAAGTTCTTTCTTAGATTTTGATATTTTTGTATTCGTTGAATCTTGGCTGAATGAAAATTTCTTCGATTGTGAAATTTTTGATCTCAATTTGTACGATGTTTTCCGTAAAGACCGTGACCCTGTCAAATCTGGATGTTCCAGAGGAGGTGGTGTTCTCATTGCTGTTCGGAGAAAATTTCGGGCATCATTGGTTACTCTTACCAATTCTGACACACTCATTGATCAGTTTTGTGTACGTGTTTATGGCTCATCTGGATCAGTTTATGTGTGTGCATCCTACATTCCGCCGAACAGTCCGGATTGTTTATATTTTGCACATGCTGATAATGTTGTGTCATTAGCATCAAGCATAGCTGGTGACAGTCATCTTTGTGTCCTTGGTGATTTTAATTTATGTCGTCTGAGTTGGTCCCCACTTAGAAACTCGGCTGCTTTTATGGCTTCTAATGTAAATTCTTCAGCCGAAATTCATGTCATTGATAGCTTTTTAAGCATTGATTTATCACAAATTAATGGTTTTTATAACAGCCTTAATAGAATCCTAGATCTAGTGTTCATTTCAAATAACATCAACTACACGTTGTCGGAAGGCATTGCTCCCATATCTTTAACTGATAAACATCATGTTCCTCTCTCTCTTGAGTTGGAATTTTATGAGTTTTCTGAGGTATCCGATGAGCCTAACATCAAATTCAACTACAACTTATGTGACTTCTCAATTTTAAACGAAATTTTATTAAGTATTGACTGGGATAATGCCTTCCACGACAGTGATGTTACCTCTTGTTTTCATTTTTTTAAGACTAAGGTTTCTGAGCTGTGTCTGAAGCACATTCCTGTTTATCGTAAGAAAGTATATAAGTCACCTTGGCATACCAAACGGCTTAGGCATCTAAAGAATCTAAAAAACAAATTTTCTAAACTGTATAAAAGGTCTGGAGACCCAATGCACTTCTCAAAATTTCAATGCCATTTAAAAGAGTTTAACTGTTTGAACAAGTTCTTATATAGAAATTACATCTTGAATTTCGAAAACACTATTATTTCGGATTCGAAGGCCTTTTGGAAATTCATCAAATCAAAAAAGTCTTGCTCAATGGTGCCAAACAATGTTTTTTATAATGGTAAATATGCAAATTCTGCCATAGAATCTGCCAATTTATTTGCTGACTTTTTCTGCTCTAATTTTGAACCCGACTTAGACTCCGATTCTAGTTTACCCTCTAATAGTTTTTCACCTCTCAATTTTGGGACTTTATGCCTATCTGTTACTGATGTCGTCAAGGGTATTATGAAGCTTAAGTCTACAACGAAAACTGACTCGGATGGCCTTTCGGGCATTTTGCTGAAGAATTGCTTGTGTCTTGCCGAGCCTCTCACAATTATATTCAATAAATCGTTGTCCTCTGGTATCTTTGTTGACGACTGGAAATTTACTTCCGTTACGCCTATATTTAAGAGTGGAAATAAAAACGATGTTAGCAACTACAGACCGATTTCGAAGCTTTCGTCTGTCTCAAAACTTTTTGAGATAACAGTGAATGAAAAGTTATATTTTGCTGTCAAAGGCCTAATATCTACCAACCAGCATGGTTTCGTTGCAAGTCGCTCCACTGTCACTAACTTGTCTATTTTCAATGATTACTGCATTTCAGCCTTCCAGAACAGATCTCAAGTTGATGTAATTTATACAGACTTCTCTAAAGCGTTTGACAAAGTATCGCACCGAATACTCTTGTCGAAGCTTGCATCATTGGGTATACACTCCACGTTTTTGTCGTGGATCAAATCATATTTGTCCAACAGGCACTGCGTTGTAGCCGTTGATAATACGACATCCCGTGCATTTATTGCATCCTCTGGTGTCCCACAGGGAAGTATTCTAGGATCCCTCCTCTTTATACTTTTTATTAACGATATTGGTTCTTGCTTTTCGTTTGCAGACCACTTGTTGTATGCTGATGATCTTAAAATATTTGCGGTGATTAACAGTGTTAGGGACTCTGAAAAGTTGCAAACCGACTTGCACAATGTCCGGAACTGGTGCTATTTAAACCATTTGTCACTAAATATTAGCAAATGCTTTCACGTAAAATATGCTAAATCAAACAATACTTTGCATACTTCGTATAATATTGCTGGCTTACCTTTGCAATCCGTTGAGGAAATTAAAGACTTAGGCGTTATTTTCGACTCTAAGCTGAATTTCACCAGCCATGTTAACCACGTCATAAGACGATCATATGCGATGCTAGCATTCGTTCGCCGTAATTGTTCTGCATTTACCAACCCACACACTCTCAAAACATTGTATTGTGCTTTTGTTAGATCAAGATTAGAGTATGCCGCTATTATTTGGAGACCGTACCAAATAGGTCTGTCTAATCGGATTGAGAGAGTTCAGAAAGTCTTTCTTCGTTTTGCGCTCCGATCTTTAAACTTTTCTGAACCTGTTCCATCGTACCGCTCTCGATGTTTATTAATTGACTTAAAACCACTTGATAGCAGACGATCTATTCTATCGTGCTCATTTATTATTCGCATCATTTCTGGATCTATTGATTGTCCTTCCCTTTTAAGTAAAATTCAATTTAATATACCCAATATGAGGCTCCGACAGTATGAAACCTTTAAAATTGGCTTCTCGAGAACCAACTATGGGGTGAATGCTCCGATTCCTAGGGCATGTGCAGATTTAAATATGTTTTTCAATTCTTCTGGTGCTGATTTTACATGGCCGTATGGCATCTTAGTCAATCATCTTAAATCGTTCTTTTCTTAGTATACTACTAAACTATTGTACATTAGCTTAATAACAATAAATAAATAAATAAATAAATACTATAAATAAAAAATCTTCCGTCAAATTCACAAACTGGGTTGAAGGAACTACTGGGTAGAGGGTTGCTATTGCCTTTTCGTTGACAAAAGTCGTACCGTTTACGTGAATTGTTTTATCAAAAGTTATTAAAAAGGTGCCAGATATCGTGACTGATGAATTGTCTGCTTCTTGAACTTCAACAGTTTGGTCATTTATTATAATTACCCCATTGTCTACCTCGGCAACTGGTTCGAGTTGGTTGAATGTAGTTTTACATGTAGCTTTGTGATTGTTAAACAGTTGTTGCACACACGTCGCATCTAATTTAACTCTACAAAATTTAGCTGTTAGTGCCGTCGTGCAATTTGTGACAGGAATGGTTGAGTCTCCACAGTCCGCAACTTTATTAGTTTCTAAAAATATTGTCGTTTGGTTGTGTGCCACTGGAAACACCCTAACTAAACTGCATAATTTTTTTATTCTTGGAAACTTAATTATAAAGTAAATTAATTCATTATTTTGAAAAATTTTCAACTTAGAATTACTTATAATATCACTTATACTAACATTTGCAGCGAGCTCAGTGATTAATATTTTTGAAATTTCTTTTGTGTCAAGAATAATAGGATTTACTATATTTACTTTCCCTAAAACTATAGAATAAATTATATTCTCTAAGTCAGTTATAACTGCCCTGTTTCTTGCCGTCAATAATCCGAATAAATTTCCTGTATCTATTTTATTTTCCTTGGTAGTTTTTAAAATTTGGTTGACTGTATCAGTAAGTTGGTTAATTTGTACTTGTATCTTTGTATTAATAGTGAATTGACGTTCATTAGATTCAATGAGCGCTTTTTCTCTGAATTTTACCTCATTGAAGTCGTCAAAATCCGGGGTTCCGCCTATGTATTTGAGTGCTGTACCAATTAAATTTATACTTCGTGCATGTCTATGATGAATCTGAAGTGTGTCCATCAGTCTGAGTATGTGTTCCATGTCCGATTGGAGAATTTGTTTCATATGAGATTGAGGGAAAACGTGAAGTATTTTTTCTGTTCCCTCTACAACGTTACGGTAAGTCGTAAGGTTAGTACAATGTGTCATGTAGTCAAAATTTTCCCAAATTGCAGCTTTTCCGTCCGATATCGGTATATAGTTCGATTTTGAAAAGTCCGTTATTTTACCGTATAACCCTTGACTTAAAAGTAGTATAAAAAATCTGAAAGATAAAAAAAACTTATTACCTCAGGTTGCCTTTGTGGACCTTCCTATTATCTATTAGAACGGTGGATCCTAAATCCTTCTGTACCGTTTTTTCTATAAAAACTTTGGAAAACTTATTGCCTATTCTTTTATTAGTCTTAACATAGACCTTATCTCCTGGATTGAAAAATCGCGTCACTTTATCCTTATTGTGTGTTTCCAACTTATTTTCCTGAGCTTTTATTAATTTCGCCTTAATTTCAGTTTTAAGCCACGTTGGCATGGAAGAAATTAACTCAATCGGTTTCCATCCAGTTACTGAATGAATGGACCTGTTGTACTTTGAAGTGGCAAGGAGTACTAACTCATCAGTGTCATTTATTGCCTGCTCTATTTTAGCGCACCTAGCAATTTCTGTAAGAGTACTATGGAATCTTTCCACTTGTCCATTTGTTTTGCTATGGAAAGGAGGGGTTGTAAAAACGTCCGCTCCGAAATGATCTTTTAGAAGAGACCTAACGGTCGGAGAGTTGAGAGATTTTTCATTATCAAATGTTATATTTTTTGTATTTTCGAAACAATTAAGAATCTGTAATAAAGCCTGTTTAACGTCAACAATGGCCCTGGATTTAATTGGAATAACAACGGCAAATTTCGAAAATTTGTCTACACAAGTTAAAAAATAGTGTTTATCAGTAGAACAAATATCCATATGTAACATTTCCCCATGACGAGATGGCACTGGGGTCTTTCCCATTTCAGGATTAACCGGATGTCGTTGATACTTGGCTTCTTTACAAATTTTACAGTTCAATATAATTTCTTTTAACTTTTTTCGCATGCTTGGGAAATAGTAGTCATTCAAGACTTGTTTTAAGTTTTCCCGGACAGAGCGGTGTGCTCTAGTGTGCTCCGTTATTAAAATTTCATTCTGGTCGTCCTCATTAAAAATATCATCTACTCTTTTCGTAGTATACCGAAATTTTACTGATGGAAATTTCCTTACAATTTCATTTTGAATTTTGCCCAAGGTCAGTAAATCGCAATGAATAGCATTTACAACGTCAGGATTAATGCATTCCCCAACTATCTCCATAAGATCCTGCAATGTTTTAAATGTGATTAAATGTCTTATCCTGGATTTGAAAATAATTTTTGTAACTTTTGTTGAAGTATTCCCTTTTTCTAGGATTATTTGATTCCGAAATGAATTCATTGGGTTTTCAACCGTTGGAATTACTTCCGATAAAGATTCTTCGCTATGCATCGTGACGGATGTAGAATCTTCGGAATGTTCTATAGCATTTAAGTGTTGCCGCGACAAAGCATCGGCAACAAGATTGTCTTTCCCGGGTTTATAAAAAAAATTTGGAGAAAATTCTTCGACAAACGCTCTCCAACGTTTAATCTTTGTATTTGGATTTTTGTCCGAAACAGCAAAGGTTAAGGGCTGATGGTCTGTAAAAATATTCAAATGCCTTACTCCATACAAATAATTTCGGAGTTTTTGAAGGGCCCATACAATTGCTAACAGTTCCCTTTCATTGGTTGCGTAATTTTCTTCGCTGGATGATAACGTCCTGGAAATCATAGTGATTGGTCTACCTCCCTGTGATAAGACTGCTCCAACAGCATGTGCTGACGCATCTGTCGTTAGATCAAAAGGTTTACTATAATTTGGATAAAGAAGAAGCACGTCCTCCGAGGACAAAATCTTCTTTACTTTTTCAAAAGACAACAATGCGTCTTTGTCCAGTTTAATTTTAACATTTTTTGATTGATTAGCCCTTATGTGGCCATTTTCTCCTCTTAAATATTTCGTGAGGGGTTTTACTATAGAAGCATAATCCTTAATGAATCTTCTATAGTAGCCTGATAATCCTAAAAATGATCGTAGACCACGAAGCGTACTAGGAATTTGATAATTGATTATATCATTGACTTTATCAGGACATGTTTTGATGCCTTCTTTTGAAACAATGAAGCCTAAAAATTCAACTTCTTCTCTTACAAGTTTGGATTTTTCTGCTGAAACCCGCATATTTGCTTCATAAAGTCTCGTAAGGACTCTTTCTATGTCTTTATAGTGTTGCTCCTTGCTGCTAGAAAAAATAATCACATCATCAATGTAGACGTGACAGCATTTTCCTATTTCTGCTCTTAAAATATCATCAATCGCCCTTTGAAAAATTCCTGGCGCATTTTTTAATCCAAAGGGAAGCCTACAAAACTCGTACTTCCCGTTATTCACTGAAAATGCGGTTTTTTCCCTATCCTTTTCTGCAAGCTTGATCTGGTGAAATCCAGATTTCAAGTCGAGAGTTGTGAAAAAAACAGATTTCCCCATATTTGCCAAAATGACAGAAGTGTCCGGAATGGGATATTTATCAGAAATTGTTTTCCCATTTAATTTCCTAAAATCAACTACCATGCGCATTTTCTTTTGTCCATTGTCGTCGAATCCCTTTTTATCGACGACCCAAATAGGGTTATTATAGGGTGATCGAGAGGGACGAATGATTCCATCTCGGAGTAAATTCGAAATTTCTTCATTTATAAATTTTGAAGCTGCCATTGGATATGGATACGACTTGGAATACACCGGTTGACTATCCACAGTTCTTATTGTGCCAACTACGTTCGTATTAAACGGCAATGCTTCATTCGGGTTCGCAAAAGCCTTTGAGTGTCTTTTTAAAATAAGTGAAATCATATCACTATCATCTGACTTAACTGTAGGATTTCCACTTAATATTACACTATTCACATCCTTACAGTAGTAATATCTTATTTTTTCTTGACCACTTTCGTAATGTAAAATTCCTGTTTTTAAATCCAATTTTGCCTCAATTTCTTTCATAAAATCAAATCCTATTATACCGTCAAATGTTTTTAAATCAGGAAGGAGGTAAAAAACCGAGTTCCTTCCGAAAATATTCACTACACATTTCTCATTTATTTCGACGGTGCCATGAATTGATTCTACCCTAAACGGTTTATCAATTTTTTTAATCCCTTTTAAATTTTCATCATATTTTATGTAATTCTTCCCCGCTCCTGTATCAATTAAAAACTTTATTGGTCGCCCTGCCAGCTCCCTGCTTACATATGGCAGGAGCGACTTTCTCCTAAAAAATTTATTTCCTCAAAAAACTCGCTTTGTATTTTATTTTCAGAATAATTTCCTTCATCGAGATTCTGGTTTAGATGATTTACTCTCTGAATTTTAGGTAAAAGCGATTGCCTATCGCTTTCACGCTGTCTTTTGTGTGCTTCCCCTCGAAAATTCTGCTGGTTATTACTGGTCAATGGTCTCTGAAACGGTTGACGAGTTCTGGAGGAGTCCTGCGGTGACCTCCAATTTGGGTTGTACCTATTCCTCTGTCCGAAGTTCGAAATGGAAGGGTCGACCTCCATTGGGGTTGCCCTATTTTGATTTTGCCTGTTAGGTTGCGTATAATGTGGGGAGTATTGCGGCACATATGACCTTCCGTTGTTATGTCCTGACTGAATTTCACCCCTGTTATTGAAAGAATTCGCGAATAAATACCGGGCATGATTTGCCTCCAACTCCTGTGCTAGTGCTAAGGCGCTGGGCATATCTGCGGGCTGCGATGAAAACATTATATCGCTCATAGGCCTACGAAAACCTGATATAAACACCCTCAGAGCGTCTTGCCTATATTTTTGGCATAGTGACCTAATCAGCTCATTGTTACCCTCGTGTGACATTATTGTTTTATTTATTATCAGCGTTAACTTCTTTTCTACCTCATCATAAAAATCAGCAATAGAAAATTTTCCCTGGCGTAGAGTCGACATTTCCTGTTCAATTAAATAAACTGGCCTTTTGTCGGCATATGTGAAGTCCAGACGTGCTAAAATTGCCTTAAAATTAAGAACGGTATTGAATGACGATAACACTTGATCAGCAGAACCGACAGTTTTGTTTCTAATTATCGCTACAGCTTGGTAGTGCTTAGAGCTACCGTCGAAACTTTCAAAGAGTTTATAAGCGGCAAATGCTGCTTGCCTCCAGCTAACATACCGCGTCCTGTCGCCATTAAATTCAGGCAGCGACTTTACAATTTCTAGGGACTCTTCACATCGCACAGTTTGATCTATTGTTACTGGTTGATATTCTTCAACCCTAGTCGGGGTTTCTAGGATCCTAAGCCTATCGGTTAGTTGTCCTATCGTTGCTTCAAACGAAGCTCTAGTCCTTTCTGTAGCAGCTGAAACTGCGGCTGTCACTATTATTTTCAACTGATCCTCGTTCATTTTAATATTTATCACTGAGCACTTGACAGGGAAATTTCTTTTAGAAACGCTATTAACTTAAAATAATTCTGACAAAAATTTTTAGGGAATCCTTGCTTATGCAAGTTTTAATTTCACAACAATTTTAAAATTATTTTAATTTCGCAACAATTTCTAAATTATTTTAATTTCACAACAATTTCTAAATTATTTTCACAACAATTTTTACGGAATCCTTTTCTATCAAAATTTTAATTTCACAACAATTTCTAAATTATTTTCACATAATTTTTTAAATTATTTTAATTTCACAACAATTTTTACGGAATCCTTTTCTATCAAAATTTTAATTTCACAACAATTTCTAAATTATTTTAATTTCACAACAATTTCTAAATTATTTTCACATAATTTTTAAGGAATCCTTTCTTAAATTTTAATTTCACAAATATTCGTTAAATTAATACAAAAATTCTTAACAACTAATTTTCACTTTATTTAACTTACATTGCAATCATTTCTGCCGTGCAGGTTTCTTTCGTTTCCAAAAATAGTTGATTGTATCCTTCGTTGTTAGATTCAGTTGTTCTGCCAGTTGGGCTCAGTTGTCCTGCTAGTTGGGCTCGGTTGTTCTGCTAGTTGGGCTCAGTAGTTCTGCCAGTTGGGCTCAGTAGTTCTGCCAGTTGGGCTCGGTTTTTCTGCCAGTTGGGCGCCAATTATGATTAAAGCACTATGTGCTTATTGAAAAACGAAAACTGTCCTTAAAGCACTATGTGCTTATTAAAAAGAAACCCGGAGGTTTTGTTTGTAGCGCGATGCGCTCTTCTTTATTTCGAGTCAAAAACGGAACTGAACTTAACTTATAAATTAAAATCTAACTTGTCCCTATTCTTGGCACAATTATTTTTCTGGCAAATACTTTATTGTTGTTGTTGGTCTGAAATTCCAATGTTGTTGTTGTAGTTTGCATAGGTAGCTGAATATGGAGTTGTTGTTGTAGTCTGCACTTGCCGGTAAGTATGAATATGATCCCTACCGCTGCAGTTGTGCGAATTTAATAGTAGCTTGCATAGGTAGATGAATATGGAGTTGTTGTTGTAGTCTGCACTTGCCGGTAAGTATGAATATGATCCCTACCGCTGCAGTTGCGCGAATTTAATTCGTGGGACCATGAAAAGTTTAGCTTTCCCACGCTAATGCAAAGTAGCTAAGTATTCATATGTCACTCATGGGAGTCATGTGTTAACTTATATAATTCGTAACAATGGAAGTCGGAGTTTTCGCAAAGTTAAAAAAAGGCATTTTTGACGTTTTTTACTAAATTATCAAAGTTTATTAACTCTTTTCTGAAACCAAAAATTTTTTTATATCGACATAAGATAGGTTTTCTGAAAGACAATTTTGTCACCTACATTTTAAGCTTAAGTTTGTCTGAATCGACGAAAAATTGTAGAAGTTATGATCCATAAAGTCAACACGTGTGATTTTGCAGCTTTTGACTTGGCTATGTTTGAGGTCAAAAATACGCTTTTACTCTCAAACTTCTTTTTTTATGTTGCACGGAATCTTCACGAAGTTGCATCCAGCAGCTGTCGCTCATCATTCCTTGATCCCAAAAGCCCTCATAACGCTTTTCAATCGTAGCAATATCTTGATGAAATCGCTCGCCTTGTTCATCACTTTCAGGCCCCAAATTCGGAGGAAAAAAATCCAAATGACTGTGAAGTAGGTGCATTTTTAACGACATGCGAGCACCTGTTAACAAAAACAAAGTTAATTGTAAATTTTCCAATAATTTTCCAATCAATTTATATGATAAATATATTTTGGAGTATGTACGTTTTACAATACTAACCAATAGTTTTAAGGTATTTCATCATTGTATGAATCAATTGACGGTCGTTGCTGCTCCTGTTGTTTCCCAAGAATCCATGAACAACTTATTGGCCAGCTTTCCAAGCTTTAGCTTCGGAACTGTCAAGGCATTGTTGAAATTCTGTGTCCGTAAACAATTTCTTTATCTGTGGACCGACGAATATACCCGCTTTGATTTTCTCTGTTAACAATCTTGGAACTTGTGGGACCAAAAATTCCGTCCTTGCCCACCCTGGCGTTGAAGTCGCCACGCACGATTTTTATGTCGTGGCGGGGGCAGCGCTCATAGGAACGTTCCAAGCGCTCGTAGAAGGAATCTTTGGTCGCATCGTCCTTCTCCTTCGTCGGGGCGTGGGCGCAAATTAGCGATATGTTGAAAAAACGGGCTTTGATGCGGATTGTTGTGAGACGCTCGTCCACCGGAGTGAAGGACAGTACTTGGCGACGAAGTCTCTCTCCCACAACAAATCCAACACCGAATTTGCGCTCCTTTACATGGCAGCTGTAGTAAACGTCACAAGGTCCTACTCTTTTCTTGCCTTATCCCGCCAATCGCATCTCCTGAATGGCAGTGATGTCAGCCTTTACTCTCACGAGGACATCAACCAGCCGGGCAGAGGCACCGTCCCCATTGAGGGACCGTACATTCCAGGTGCATGCCCTCAAAGCGTTATCCTTATTTCGTTTGCAGTGATCGTCATCAGTATATATATGTAAGATGCTAGTTATGTCAATGCAATTTAAGTGTCACCCTTATGTCTGCACAGACAATACCAGTCGATAAAGGGGTGGTCGGCAAAGAAGTATCAGCTGTAGCAAATGAAAAAGCAGAAACGAGTGAGAGCAGGCAGAACGTTGTTAAATATCGAAGTTGAAAGTCGGGTTTTGTCAAGCTGTAATTTTTGCACATCAATCTATTTTGTAATTTTTTCTTAAATCTAACATTTTACATAGTACATACAAATAAACTATAGACACATTTGTCTTACATGGGGGCTCAACCATCGAAAAATTAAATTAAATTAATTAAAAAATAAAACCGAGAATGTCAACATCCAGAAGGCGCAAAGCTGCCCAAGAAGCAGAGCAGACAGGGGAAAGTGCGGCATCGGACGGCGAAGGCGTGCAAATGGCGGAAGCGACCAACGAGTACAAACGTGAAGAACGCAGTCACATGGAGGGCGACGACAAGCAAAACAACAGCAGTAACGAGGACATTTTCAAATTTTTAGCCGAAAGAATTCTCCAGAATGATCGAAACAATGGATGCGGCGTCTCAGTTGAGAGCTTCGCAAAAATCATACCGTGCTTCGATGGGGTATCGATTCCGATTAGGCAGTGGCTGAATAACTTTAATGAAAATTCGGAAGCATATGAGCTGAATAGTAAGCAGAAATATGTAAATGCACGCAATAAAATGAAAGGCGCGGCAGCTTTGTTCTTAGAAACAATCACAGTTTCGAACTATGATTCTCTTTGCGTAGCGTTGCTAAACGAGTTTGAACAAAAACTAAGCAGCGCTGAAGTACATAAACAGTTGGCAACGCGTAAAAAACTAATTTCCGAAAATTTCCATGAGTATGTTTTACAAATGCGAAAAATAGCAGCACTTGGCTGTATTGAAGAAGAGTCGGTAATTGCATACATAGCGGACGGTGTAGATATTCGCGAGGACAGGAAATATCCTCTTTACAGTGCAACATCGTATAAGGAGTTAATAAAAGCGTACGAATTAATAATGTCATTAAATAGAAATTTAATGCAAAATAAACGTCGTTCTTCACCAAATACACAGGCGCAACACGATAAAAACTTTAACAACGCCGATCGTAAGCCGCTGCGCTGTTTTAATTGTGGTTCAACACAACACAAAAGAGCCGAATGTAGGGAAGATACCAAGTGCTTCAGATGCAATGGCAGCGGCCATACATCCAAAGACTGTGTTGCTGTAAAACAAAGTGTTAATGTTGTGATTGATGAAAAGCGAATTAAACAGATGAAAATCAACAACGAGATATTATCCTGCTTGGTGGACACTGGATCTGATGTCTCTCTGATGCGTAAAGGCGTTTTCGATGCAAAATATAGTAGATGTTCGTTGAAAAAAAGTTTTACTAGGTTGTTCGGTTTGGGAAATGTCGCAACAGTTGTTTTGGGTGAGTTTAACGCCGAAGTTAACGTCGACGGGCTGCATACACAACACACGTTTCTTCTTGTTCCCGATACGACGATAAATGTTAGTGTAATTGTAGGTTACGATTTTTTGAAAAAGTTCAGCGTGACCTTAAATGCTGGTTGTTACACTTGGGCGAGAAAAACGATTACAATGTTTACAACGTAGTCGAACATAATCCAGAAATCAACGTAGAACCGAAGTACAGAGAAACCGTAAAGAAGCTGATAGGCAACTATAAGCCATCGAAAGTCCAGTCGAGCTGTCCCATTAAGCTGAAAATTGTACCAAACTGCAGCAATATCGCCTTCCGTCAAAGTCCAAGTCGTTTATCAGCAGCAGAAAGAGAAGTGGTGCGAAAGCAAGTAAACGAATGGTTACAGCAGGGCATAATACGCGAGTCATTTTCTGAGGTTGCTAGCAAAATCGTGTTGGCTAAAAAGAAGGATGGCTGTTACAGGCTGTGCGTAGATTTTCGCAAGTTGAACACATTGGTTCTAAAAGATAGGTTTCCAGTACCAGTCGTAGAAGAAGTCCTTGAAAAAATGCAAAACGCCAAATACTTTACCGTGATGGACCTAAAAAATGGGTTTTTCCACGTCGAAATAGATGAAAACAGTCGCAAATACACAGCGTTCGTTACAAAGGAAGGGCTGTACGAATTCAATAGAGCGCCATTTGGTTTTTGTAATTCGCCGGCAGTTTTTGTGCGCTTTATTAATTATATTTTTCAACAATTAATAAATAATGGCATTATGGAAATATACGTTGACGACATTGTTGTTTTTGGGGGAACAGCTGAGCAATGCTTAGCGAACATGGAAATAGTTTTAAAGAGAGCAGAGCAGCATGGTTTAGAAATAAAATGGTCAAAATGCCAATTTTTAAAAACAAAAATAACGTTTCTAGGCCACGAAGTCGAAGACGGGCGTGTCTGGCCTGGACAAGAGAAAGTAAAGGCTGTAAAAAATTTTCCGTTGCCGAAAAATCTAAGAGATGTTCAGGCGTTCCTTGGGCTGACTGGATATTTTCGAAAATTCATTAAAAATTATGCCGTATTAGCCAGACCGTTGACAGAGTTGCTCAAAAAGGATGCTGAATTTAAGATAGCAGGCGTGCAGATACAAGCAATCGATAATCTAAAGGCGGCTCTTGCAGCAGAACCAGTTTTGAAGATATATAAGCAGAATGCCAAAACACAGCTCCACGTTGATGCATCCAAAAAAGGATTTGGGGTTACGCTTTTGCAGCAACACGACAACAAATGGCAACCTGTTTTTTACTGGAGCAAGAAAACATCGTCGCATGAAGAAAAAATGCACAGCTATTTTTTGGAAGTAAAGGCAGCGCATTTAGCCACGAAAAAGATGCGTCACTATCTTATGGGCATAGAATTCACTCTAGTAACTGACTGCGCGGCGTTCAAACAGACAAGCACGAAAAAAGATATACCACGCGAAGTTGTCCAGTGGTTGATGTATCTACAAGACTATTCATTTACTATAGAACATCGTGAAGCTAGCAGAATGAAACACGTTGACGGGTTAAGTCGTTTCCCTGTTATGACAGTAACATCGGAGGTGCACGTACAAATCCGAAGAGCACAGCAAAAAGACGACCATTTGGTAGCAGTTGCAGAGATCCTTAAACATAAGCAGTACGCCGACTACAAAATGAAAAACAAGCTGATCTATAAGCAAGTCGATGGGCAGGACCTACTAGCCGTTCCTAAAAGCATGGAAAAGGAAATCATTACAAGCGCACACAACTTTGGACATATGGGTTCTCAGAAAACGATTCACGCAATTAGGCAGGACTATTACATACCACACCTTGAAAGGAAAGCTAATCAAGTAATCGCAAACTGCATCGAGTGCATTACGAGGAACCGAAAGCTGGGTAAGCAGGATGGTCTTTTGCATTGCATAGATAAGGGAGACATACCACTTTCTACGTTACACGTCGACCATTTGGGTCCACTAGATGCCACATCAAAACGGTATAAATACATATTTGCTATAGTCGATGCATTCTCAAAATATACCTGGTTATATCCCACAAAGTCTACAGACGCACAAGAAGTTGTCAAACATATCGAATCCTGGATAGCAATTTTCGGTTGTCCGCAGCGTATAATTAGCGACAAGGGTACAGCATTTACGTCCAAACTTTTTAAAGAGCTCTGTGAGAATTCAAAGATCGAGCACGTTGAAACGACAACAGGTGTTCCGAGAGGTAACGGGCAAGTTGAAAGAGTCAATCGCGTCATTATTTCGGTATTAGCAAAAAAGTCAGCAGCAGAGCCGTCAAAATGGTATCAATACACATCTCAAGTGCAGCGAGCAATTAATGGACATATTCACTCATCTACAAAATTTACGCCATTCGAAGTTATGTTCGGAGTAAAGATGAGAAACGAAACAGATACCGAACTTCTAAAGATTCTACAGGAGGAGTTGCTGCAGGGATTGTAAGACGAACGTAATAAAATCCGTGAAGAAGTCAGAGCACAAATCCAAAAGGCACAGGAGACTTATAAAATCAACTATGATAAGAAGCGCAAGGGGCAGCATGGCTATCAGTTGTCGGACTTAGTAGCCATCAAAGTCACTCAATTTGTAACGGGAAAGAAGCTGTCGAACAAGTACATCGGTCCCTACGAAGTTGTAAAGGTGAAAAGAAACGATAGGTATGACGTTAAAAAAGCCGCTGAATTTCAGGGCCCGCAGCAAACTTCAACCAGTGCCGACTACATGAAGCTATGGCGCTACATCGAACAAGAAGAGGACGATATCGATGAAGAATCATCTGAGACAGATGGCGAGCAGGATGGCCGAATGTAAGATGCTAGTTATGTCAATGCAATTTAAGTGTCACCCTTATGTCTGCACAGACAATACCAGTCGATAAAGGGGTGGTCGGCAAAGAAGTATCAGCTGTAGCAAATGAAAAAGCAGAAACGAGTGAGAGCAGGCAGAACGTTGTTAAATATCGAAGTTGAAAGTCGGGTTTTGTCAAGCTGTAATTTTTGCACATCAATCTATTTTGTAATTTTTTCTTAAATCTAACATTTTACATAGTACATACAAATAAACTGTAGACACATTTGTCTTACATATATATATATATAATTGCGCGTACACCCTTTTTGGGAGTGTGGTCGAGCTCCTCCTCCTATTTGTGGCGTGCGTCTTCATGTTGTTCCACAAATGGAGGGACCTACAGTTTCAAGCCGACTCCGAACGGCAGATATTTTTTATGAGGCGCTTTTTCATGGCAGAAATATACTCGGAGGTTTGCCATTGCCTGCCAAGGGGCGGCCAATATTAGAAAAAACTTTTTCTTAATTTTGGTGTTCGACTAAAGGTCATTGGAAGGTAGGGGATCACCCCAATCACCTCAATCCCATTTGCAGAAGCTGTCAAGCCGAAGCGGTGAAGGAAAGTCTTTTCCACTACTTATGTGAATATCCAGGGCTAGCTAGGGCAAGACTTCGCTCTTTCGGTAAGCCTTTCTCACAGTAAATTAATGAGATGTCAGACATCGAGACAACAAATTTCCTGCTATACGTGGATCTCACAAAATGGATCTGACTAAAAAAAAAACAAATACAAGTTATCACAGTGATAGTATTATAAAACGGTGCTGGTCGTTTATTAGGATTTTTCAAGTAGAAATATAAAATAAAATTCATTTCGATGTTTTGTTTTGATATCAAGGATTTGATTTAATTTTGCACCTTTATTTTTGGGATAAAAAGGTAACTTTCTCCATATCAACCGAAAGCGATTAAAAAAAATGGTCACCCCTGTTTAATTTATCACTTTTAAAGCCAGACGACAAGGCATAAGTGGCCAGAAATTGCGATATTTATTATGCATGACATTCGCGACGTACGTACTCGTATGACGCCCAATGTCGTCATTTAAGATTTTCGCTTGGGTGCGGATTACGCTTTTGTCGTCATTTAGGTTATCGTTAAACAATTCTTTAAAAATGTGATTTCTCAAATTCAAATTCAAATTAATTTATTCTGGAATACGTTTCTAACATCAGAAATCTTTTACAATACTATACAATATACATATTTAGTTAACAGAAACAAATGACTAGTCGTTAATGTAGTAACAGCAAAAACTACGGGGAAAAAACAATTAAAAAATATAAACTATTACAGTAATGAAGTAAAACAAAGATGGAAAATAAAAAGAGTTAGCAAAAATAAAAGAATATAGAGAAAGATGGAGGGAGAGGGAGCGCTCAAAGTAATGGATACCGACAGACGCATCTATAGACTATGAGGTAGAAGCCGAATAGCTCGTGCTCTGTGTTAACAGTAATTTACAGAAATTTTTGTAATGGAATATTACTCAGTATTTGCTTTTCTATCGAAACTTCCAACGATATAAGTACAAATCCAGTCTAAAAAGTACAATTTATATAAATTTATTCAATAATATTCTATTTTTGAATAATATAAACTAAATGTGATATTTTTCTAAAAATCTCTCAAAATGGGGGAAGACTTTCTTTCGGAGACATATGAAGATTCATTATCAAATATCGCTGAAAATGAAAGTGACAGTGAGGATTCTGATATTCAACCTATACGAAAAAGAACGAATGCATTTCGTCTGCTTTCATCGTCATCAAGTGAAGGAGAAGTAGAAGTTGAAGAAAGTGATAAGGATTGGTCGGATTTTGATCTAGAAAGATGTAATGAGCAATTTGAAGGAGCTTCTTTACTGAAAATCTTTCAAAACAGTCCTCAAAGCATTGCCGATGTGACATCTTTATTTGTTGGGGAGGACTTAATTCAAAAAATCGTTTCCGAAACAAATCGATATCATAATGCAAATAGCCTAAAGTATAAAAAACATGAACATGGATGTAAATGTAAACTAGTAAGAAAAATCAATATATATAATTATTGGTCGACACACCCACTTTCAGAAACTCCAGTTTTCGGTATAACCATGAGTAGAGAACGGTTTTACGAATTTGTACTTTCCTACATTTCTCCGATAACTCAATTGCTTATTCAACGGAAAACAGGTTAATAAAAGTGCAAGAAATTATAGATTACTAGCAAACCCGGCGAGCTCCGTTTCGCCACCAGATGGCTTCGTTTTTTGTAACATTTCGTTTGGGGATTAAAAGATGAAGAAAACTTATTTTTTTGTTTTATATTTGAAAAGGAAAAATTTTATATAACAGTAATGAATTCATTTCGATTACAAAAGTGAAGTGTAATTTAGTTGAACTTCTCTAAGTAAAAAATGAAAGTGAATCCAAAGTAAATACTGAATCGAGGCGTTACATGTGTCCGCAAATTATCCGTTTCATTGAAGTGCTCTTTGGTAAACCACATTTTTTGTTCTCTGGTCTGACGTTAACACAAACAAAGCGGATGGCTTCCCAACTCGTGAACACGCAACGTAAAGCTACCCATGTGAAAAACAATGAGTTTCTAAATTTATCCTGCAAACACTAAGCGATTGGCCTTGCGACTTGTTAATTGTCATTGCGAACGCTAGGCGAACCGGATATTGCAACGTTTGAAGTCAAATGGAAGATTAGTCGGAATCATTGGTATTCGAGGAATACATACATTTTCACCTGCGTACTTTCCGTTAATAATGGTTGCCTCAATCCAATTCGGCATAAGTCTTCTCACCGCAAGTCGAGTACCGTTGCAAAGTCGCGGTGGTTCAAATTACGCAATATCATAATAACTGAACCAACTTTGAGTTGCAAGTTATGTGGGGGAAATCCTGGTAGCTCCAGAGGGTTCAAAACCTCCGTTGGATAATTTACTACATCATCGGGATTAGTTATGGAATCAACGGATTTGTATGTCACCAAATCGCCATTGATTTCACTAGTTTACGAATTTTCACTTTCAAAAATGGTCCTCGACCAAAAAGCGTTTTTTAGACTAATTTGAGGTCGCTGAAACCAAAAAAGAATTTAATTTTTTTTTTCAAAGGACGGTTTCCGAGATATTCCCAAAAAACCTGTTTTTTGGGCAATAGTGCAGTTATTACCTGCAATCTCGAAAACAGTGCGCGCCATTTCTTGGAAGTGCACAAATTTCGAAAGGCACACATATAACCTACATGGCAATATATAATTCGTGTCAATGGAAGTCGGAGTTTTCGCAAAGTTAAAAAAAGGCATTTTTGACGTTTTTTACTAAATTATCAAAGTTTATTAACTTTTTTCTGAAACCAAAAATTTTTTTATATCGACATAAGATAGGTTTTCTGAAAGACAATTTTGTCACCTACATTTTAAGCTTAAGTTTGTCTGAATCGACGAAAAATTGTAGAAGTTATGATCCATAAAGTCAACACGTGTGATTTTGCAGCTTTTGACTTGGCTATGTTTGAGGTCAAAAATACGCTTTTACTCTCAAACTTCTTTTTTTATGTTGCACGGAATCTTCACGAAGTTGCATCCAGCAGCTGTCGCTCATCATTCCTTGATCCCAAAAGCCCTCATAACGCTTTTCAATCGTAGCAATATTTTGATGAAATCGCTCGCCTTGTTCATCACTTTCAGGCCCCAAATTCGGAGGAAAAAAATCCAAATGACTGTGAAGTAGGTGCATTTTTAACGACATGCGAGCACCTGTTAACAAAAACAAAGTTAATTGTAAATTTTCCAATAATTTTTTCGGTTTTTTTGCTAAAGCTTTCACAAAATTCTTCATTAGCCCTCTGTCGTCGTGCACAAATTTATACTTGCAGAAATATGGCGCCACCGAGAAGTATACACAGACGTACAATTTTCAGACCTAGCTCTTATTTAGCTGGAAATGGTAGAATGGGCAATTATCTGGAATTGGTACAATGGGCAAATAAGCCTATTGTGTGACATATATATACATACATATATATATATATATTTATTTGTGTGAAATAAATATTTTTTTTAATTATAGTGAGCCTAAGAACAGTTATTTTGCGTGACTCAATACGCAGGCTGGCATGATTTACTTTTGTTCGAAACCGTATTGTATACATCAGAAGGAAATACGACAGACGATGAAATTGTCTTCATTCATATAATACGTTATAACTTCTACAATTTTTCGTCGATTCAGACAAACTTAGGCTTAAAATGTAGGTGACAAAATTGTCTTTCAGAAAACCTATCTTATATAAAAAAATTTTTGGTTCCAGAAAAAAGTTAATAATCTTTGATAATTTAGTAAAAAACGTCAAAAATTCCTTTTTTTTAACTTTGAACGGCTGTTTTGCGAAAACTACGACTTCCATTGACACGAAAAAAAATATTGCCATGTAGGTTATACATATGTATGCCTTTCAAAATTTATGCACTTCAAAGAAATGGCCCGCACTGTTTTCGAGATTGCAGGTAATAACTGCACTATTGCTCAAAAAACAGGTTTTTTGGGAATATCTCGGACACCGTTCTTTGAAAAAAAAAATTAATTTTTGGTCTCAGCGACCTCAAATTAGTTTAAAAAACGCCTTGTGGTCGAGGACCATTTTTGGTGTAAACTAGTGTTTTTGATTGAATGGTGGAATTCAGTGCGTGTACATAATTATTCTTTGCGGCGAGAATTGCTCGTTGCTTAACCAAGCATAATTCTGATAATTCTCAGTAATGTTTGAGAAAACATTTTCAATAAGAGCTAATTGAGAGTCTAGAAATCGGCAAAAGTCGTTGGTAAGAGTAATTAATCCAGCTGTCGCATCAACTGGGAATTTTCCATTTCCAACAGCTAACCATTGTTTGGAAAATTCTGCAGCACTTTGATCATTTTGAAGTTGAACTCTCATATTAGTGGTTAGCGATAATGTTTTTACGTTATTCCACAAAGGTGATACCTTCAGGCAAGCATTCAGTTCATCTGCATTCCACGGGGAATTACTGTTTGTTCAGCAACCAAATTAGGATATGAGCATGCGGTAGTCCACGCTTCTGCCAATCCACCGAGTACATATAACAAAGTGTGTCACCAAAAACTTGATACTTAGCAAGCACATCCATCATAACCTTGAGTTTTTGCTGAAATACTCTGGCGATTATAGCATGGCGATCTAGCGGTTTTTGGCCCGGGTCCACCTCACGTTCAATTTCCGTCCACTTCAGATTGCATGTGAACGTAATAAATAAATCCGGAGTTCCATAATTTCGCACGTACATACGTCATAACATCTTGAGCGTATTCGTGCATGTTGCGTCGGCTTCCGATATAAGATTATGGGAGAATCGTCAGGCGTCCAATGTTCTGAACATTACCATCTGATTGAGTAGCATCACGATAGTGTATATTGTCCTCAGATCGTAGCTTTGCCTGATTGAATCGGATGAACGCTAAACGTTCGGTCTCGACTTTGACATACAAGTCGACCGCAAATTGCTGGAATAGTCGACGGCACTTCAGAATGACATTCTCCTCATGTGTACGAATCATCATACGATACGCATAGTAATTCGTTGATACGCCTGAAAATGCAAAATGAAATGGATTGTTAATGGAAACCAATAATAGCAATAATTAGTGTGTGAATATTGTACCTGTAATTAGATCGACCATCTTCAACGTGATGTATCCGTCTTGCCCTTGACAATAAATGATTGTATAGTGTAACGCATCGTACAAACGATGTGTCTCGTTTACACGATGCATGATATTGCTTCTTTGCTGAACGTCAATGTCTCGTGATGTATCATAGTTGGATCGCCAACAATAATTGCAGCAACATCATCAGTGATGGGTGCAGGCCCGACGAGGGGTGGGGGAGGTGATCGGATACTTTTTCCCCCGGGCCCGGAGTTTTCAGAGGGGCCCGGACTCGAGAGTAATTCGAATTATATGAATTAGACATAATTTGAAGGGGCCCGCATCTCAAGTTTCCCCCGGGGCCCGAATACTCTCTCCACGGCCCTGGATGGGTGCATTGAATCTTCGCACATGTTCACCTGTTGGGGTACGCTCTTATGGCAAATTTGTGCGTATCCGATGGCATTCGTTCCAATGCTGTTTTGAACATATTAACCACAGCATTATTAGCGTGAAAAAATGCTTGCAACTGTTCAATAATTCGTCTCTTTAACTGTTGTGTTCCCTGTATATTGCACCGCACATTCAGCTGATGCACCATCGACGAAATGAAATATATTTGCAGAAATTGATGCGATTCATCTGGTGTTGGCACCATTGAACCATGCAAATGATATATTTGTCCTTGTTTCTGTGACAGCAAAAAATTAAGATAGAATAATTAATTTATTTAATTTTCAAGAATACGGTGTGACTTCTGATCGTGTGATGGTGTAGTGTGTGGTGTATGTGTAGTTGTTATGTGTTGCAATTGATTGTGTTGGTGTGATTGATTGGTGTGAGCGATTGGTTGTGTGTGTTCTCGAATGATATTAGCTCCAAAGGAAGTCATGCGAAAGCAGTTATTGTATTAAAGGATGCGTTTCTCTTTTGAACTTTAACGCATTACAATATCGGCATACAGTCATCATTGGTCCAATATCTAAATTGTCACCATCACTGTAGTTCGCAGTGGGATCATATTGGAATGCCAGTTGTATGATGCTAATGATCTTCGTGTGCTTACGCGTTGTCTCAATCGGGCATTTTCTCTTATTATACAGTGTGGGCCATATAGCGTTTAGTTTTTGAACCACCTATTTTTTTGAGAATGGTAACACAAATGACATGTCAAATGTGTTCATAATTTACTTTAAGGTTTGACATTTACGAAATGGGACGCTATACGCTTGAACAAAATTGGTAAATATTGAAAACCTATTTCCAAATTGGTGAGTCTTCTTCTTCTTTTCTGATTTTAACACCGGTGGCTACGTCAATAAGCAAAATTGTCGGATTTGGGGCTCAGAAAATCCCCACGTTACTGTAGAGAAGCAAATGCATCCACAACGAGTCACTGTTTGGTGCGATTTTTGGTCTGGCGGCATCATCGAGCCTTTTTTGCGAAAATGAGCGAGGAGCCGCGGTTACAGTAACGGCGAACGTTACCGTGACATGCTGAACGAGTTGTTTCCAAAAATTGAAGCGGATGACATGGACGACATTTGGTTTTAACAGGACGGTGCAACTTGTCACACTGCCAAAGTCACACTTGAACTTTTGGCTACCGTACTGTGATTTAAGCCCGTTGAACTATTTTTTGTAGGGAGCCGTTAAAAACAAATGCTATGCGAACCATCCAGAGACGATTGATGCTTTAAAATACGAAATCGAAGTTGCCATTCATGAAATTGGAGCCCAAGCAATCGAAAATGTGCTTAAAAATTGGGTTGATTGAATGGCCTACTGTAAAGCCAGTCGTGGCAGTCATTTGAACGATATTATTTTTCATTCATAAATGACAATGTTCAATCTTCAAAATAATGAAAAAAGTTTAAAAAAATATTGATTAGTTTTTTTTTTATAGCCAATTCAAAGAGCAAATTTTACATGGCCCACCCTATATTTCGTCTTTCTTCGTTCTGCATGTCTTGTGCGGCGGCCGGTGTTCGCTCGTCGTCCTCTCGGCATTTTGGACTATGGACAGACTGGTGAATTTAACCTCAAATGCATGATCTATATAATTTACGCAGTTCAACTTATCATCTTAAGGACAAATGCCTGCTGTTGAAGTCGAATAAAAATTTGCACAATACGCGCGATGGATTTGATGGTTTCCAATTGAACTGTTAGGAAACGAATAATTTTAACCTCAATTTCACAGTGAACACAAAACCCGTTTTAAGTTAGCGTTTGAAAGAACGTGCGCATAATAAATGTCACATGAAATGAACTGAGCAGAGTACATGCTATAAACCTCACGGAGCCCGAGACCTTTCCAACGAATGTAAAACCGTGAAAATCGGTTCTTGCGTTCTGGGGTTATAGAGTCAGGAAGGAAACCCCGACTTATTTTTATATTATAGGTTTTAGGAACAAATTTTAAAGTGTATACGAGCCAGGACAGAATTTATCACTCGATGAAGGGATAATCCCATGGAGGGGAAGACTTCGATTCCGCACATACAGTTCAGATAAAATTGAATAATAATTGAATTGAATTGAATAATAGAATGATTTGCGAATCGAAAACAGGTTATATTTGCAGTTTTATTTTATATTGTGGAAAGAGCGTTAGTTGAAAAACACCACCTTGGAACTTTTGAATCCATATTTGAACAAATGGCATCATATATATACAGATAGTTTCTACAACAGTGTTAAGTTGGCTTCTACGTTATTATTACACAAGGTAAGAGTTTGCGGAACAATGAGATCAAGTCGGGGAGTTCCGAATGTTTTAAGAAAAATAAAATTACGACATGGACAGACACGTTACAAGCGAAGAAGTGAAATTATGATATAAGTATGGAACAGCACAAAAAGCGCAATATTCAAATGATCTCTACTATTCATAATGCTGACATGATCGATTCTAATAAAATCGATTCATCATTGAATACAATCAATACATGAATGGTGTCGATCTTGCCGATCAATATCTTGCCTATAATCGCATCTCTGAAAAAGATTGTCAGGAAATATAAAACATCACAGATAGGTGAAAATTTTGAACAACGGTAAGATGGTAAAAAAAGATGTCGTGTATGTTATTCGCACAAAATACATTGAAATACGTCATATATGTGTAACAGCTGTAAAGTTCCCCTACGTATCGAAAAATGTTTTCAAGCATACCATACAAAAAAATAATATTGAATTATAATGAAATGAAATTTGAAAATTATTGAAAAAACATATTTTTAATAGATAATAAAAATATTTTGAAGTATAATTTCAAACCCTCATTTTTTGTGTAAAAACAAGTCCTATGCTCCCTTCTTAAAAAATTAATACAGAAATACTATATTAATTACATAAAAAAAAGGGCGTGTAGCATAGTACACATAACAGAAGTGAAAATTTCAAGGCAGACAAAGAAAGAGGGAGATACACGAGAGAGAATGAGAGAGAGATAGAATATATATCTAAATAAATTCACAACATTTGCAGAGAATACAAATAAGCAAAATTTACAACAAAAAAACAGCAGCTGAGCGGATTCAAGCTTAAATTATGACAATGAACAATTGTTTTTGTACTCTAGCTTTAAAGTATAACTTTCGTGTAGGTGTGTAGGTATATATGTATGTAGTAATAAAGTAGTCATTGAACTTTGAAATTATTTTTATACAAACCATGTATGTACACACACACATATGTATGTATGTAGACTCATTAAACAAAGAATTCGCAATGCTTTTGCACACATCCATAAACACATATCAACAACTTGAAACTATCTATTGGAAGTTTTCGAAATCGCACCACTCAACTGAATTCCCCAATTTCCCATCATATAATACCCTTTAGATAATACATACATATATTATTTACATACATACATAATTTAATACAAATTTGCATATTCTCAATAACACTAACATACAGGTTACCAGTACTATCCAAATAATCTCCCTAAGCTTAAGGATGTGCTTCTTTCTCAGTCACTCACTTTATTCACTTAAATACACATACATACATAGTTATTTGCATATTATATACATATACAGTACCCAGTATATATAATATAATAAGCACAGCCAGCAACGCCCCGTCGCGAATGTGTTAAGTTGAACGTGTGAACGTACAATATCAATGCAACGAATATGTGTTACAGATAGAAACTGAGGAATTGTCGACTAAACTTGAAGAGAGAGCCTCCAAAACCATCAACAGGTATAGTCATAAATGTGATGATGACTGCAATATTACAAATGTCGTCGAAAATTTGACAAATATCTTCGCAAATGTCAGCGGATCTGTCGGCGGAGATAAACGCGCAGCTGAAAAAACAGCATACACACATATCGAAGTTTGAAGCACAGAAAACACACATAATGTCGCAACTGGAAACGATTGAGACCGAAATAAATGCAGTTAGATGCGAATCTATGAATTATCACTGCATCACTTGTTATCTATACTAATATTATAAAGAGGAAAACTTTGTTTGTTTGTTTGTTTGTTTGTTTGTTTGTTTGTTTGTTTGTAACGAATAGGCTCAAAAACTACTGGACCGATTTTAAAAATTCTTTCACCATTAGAAAACTACATTATCCAGGAGTAACATGGATTACATTTTATTTTGGAAAAAAATAGGGTTCTGTAAGATATTTCGATTTTTCGTACACAAACTGAAAAAAATCTTATATATAAAATAAAGTCAACTTTTTGTGTGTGTTCGCTAACCGGCCGTGTCTGCACCGAATTAAACCAAACTTACACACATTGTTAAGAAGGTATTGAAGATGGTTTCCGTATACTTTGGATACCTATTGGTGGATAGGGCTCGAGATATAGGTCAAAACGTGGACCCGGGTAACCTTCGGATGTATATGTACAATAAGGGTATCAAATTGAAGCTGTTGGTGAATGCTTTAGTACAGAGTATTTTTCATGCCGCTCCGTGACTGGGGTCTCGAGATATAGGTCAAAACGTGAACCCGGGTAACCTTTGGTTGTGTATGTACAATATGGGTATCAAATGAAAGCTGTTGATAAGTGCTTTAATACGGGGTAATTTTCATACCTATTGATGACTAGGGTCTGGAAATATATGCCAAAATGTGGACCCGCCGTGTCTTTGCACCGAATTAAACCAAACTTACACACATTAATAAGTAGGTAATGAAGATGATTTCCGTATGGTTTGAATACCTATTGGTAGATAGGGTCTCGAGATATAGGTCAAAACGTGGACCCGGGTAAACTTCGGATGTGTATGTGCAATATTGGTATCAAATTGAAGCTGTTGGTGAATGCTTTAGTACAGAGTATTTTTCATGCCGCTCCGTGACTGGGGTCTCGAGATATAGGTCAAAACGTGGACCAGGGTAACCTTTGGCTCTGTATGTACAATATGGGTATCAAATGAAAGCTGTTGATAAGTGCTTTAATACGGGGTAATTTTCATACCTATTGATGACTAGGGTCTGGAAATATATGCCAAAATGTGGACCCGCCGTGTCTTTGCACCGAATTAAACGAAACTTACACACATTAATAAGTAGCTAATGAAGATGATTTCCGTATAGTTTGAATACCTATTGGTAGATAGGGTCTCGAGATATAGGTCAAAACGTGGACCCGGGTAAACTTCGGATGTGTATGTACAATATGGGTATCAAATTGAAGCTGTTGGTGAATGCTTTAGTACAGAGTATTTTTCATGCCGCTCCGTGACTGGGGTCTCGAGATATAGGTCAAAAGATGGACCCGGGTAACCTTTGGTTGTGTATGTACAATATGGGTATCAAATGAAAGCTGTTGATAAGTGCTTTAATACGGGTTAATTTTCATACCTATTGATGACTAGGGTCTGGAAATATATGCCAAAATGTGGACCCGCCGTGTCTTTGCACCGAATTAAACCAAACTTACACACATTAATAAGTAGGTAATGAAGATGATTTCCGTATAGTTTGAATACCTATTGGTAGATAGGGTCTCGAGATATAGGTCAAAACGGGGACCCGGGTAAACTTCGGATGTGTATGTACAATATGGGTATTAAATTGAAGCTGTTGGTGAATGCTTTAGTACAGAGTGTTTTTCATGCCGCTCCGTGACTGGGGTCTCGAGATATAGGTCAAAACGTGGACCAGGGTAACCTGTGGTTCTGTATGTACAATATGGGTATCAAATGAAAGCTGTTGATAAGTGCTTTAATACGGGGTAATTTTCGTACCTATTGATGACTAGGGTCTGGAAATATATGCCAAAACGTGGACCCGCCGTGTCTTTGCACCGAATTAAACCAAACTTACACACATTAATAAGTAGGTAATGAAGATGATTTCCGAATAGTTTGAATACCTATTGGTAGATAGGGTCTCGAGATATAGGTCAAAACGTGGACCCGGGTAAACTTCGGATGTGTATGTACAATATGGGTATCAAATTGAAGCTGTTGGTGAATGCTTTAGTACAGAGTATTTTTCATGCCGCTCCGTGACTGGGGTCTCGAGATATAGGTCAAAACGTGGACCCGGGTAACCTTTGGTTGTGTATGTACAATATGGGTATCAAATGAAAGCTGTTGATAAGTGCTTTAATACGGGGTAATTTTCATACCTATTGATGACTAGGGTCTCGAAATATATGCCAAAACGTGGACCCGCCGTGTCTTTGCACCGAATTAAACCAAACTTACGCACATTGTTGAGTAAGTATTGAAAATGGATTTCGTAAAGTTTGGTTGTAATTCGGAGCACTGGCAACGGGTACAGCGTTCTTTTGATCCAGCCATAATGTTGCTTACGTTTTTTACGCTTGGGGCGGAACTGAACTGTCAAATTGACAGTGTGAGTTACAATGGGTCTATATTTCTTTCTGATTTGGATGCCATAAGGAAAAAACGTAAGTGCAACATGTAAAAATTGTTTGTGAATTTTTTTGGAGTGGATTTTGGAACAGTGAATAATTTCTTACGAAATTTGAGAATTTAATGTGAAATCCGAATGAAATTATGTGTTCTTGAAAAAAAAAATTTTTTTCGTTTTTTTTTTTTGAAAAATATAAATGGATAATGGTTAAAAAAGCTCCAATGCTTAATAAAACATATAAATTGAAACGAAAAATTCATGGATTATCAGGAAAAAAGACGATTGTTTATTCAAATGCGTTGATTTGAAATTTAAAAACAATCTTCTTTTTTCCTGATTTTCAATTTATATTTTATATTTACTCAAAAACAAATAGAAAAACAAAAAATATTGTTTATGCCAAAGCGCTTGAATAAAGAATAAAGAAATAAATAATATGAAAATCATATATTTTCTGTTCTAAACCATATCTATTCTATTTTAGTGTGCCCAGCGAAGGGGGCCGGGTTTGCTAGTTTTGGATAAAGGAACTGTGATTGTAAATGCTGGGCTGTAGAAGCCATAGTAAACTGAGACAGACATCAAATACAAGAAGAATTCAGGGAGCGACCAAGAAAACTCCCGACTGCGCAAGGACTTGGCTAAAGAGGATGAAATCTAAGAATTACGTTTGAATATTCGACGGTGATTGAGGAAAATTTGGAAGAACTGGCATCTTGAAACATCAGATAGATACCGGAGGTGCAAATCTAATTCGTTAAGTTCGACACTGAGTTCCACTAGCAAAACCCGAGGAAGCAAATCAGACAATCCAAGATATGCAGCAAAGTGGAGTTATTGAGCTCGTGGATCTCATCTGTTGTGCTGATTAAAAGGTAAGGTGGTACCACCCGGTTTTTTGAAGGCTACAGAAATCTGAATGAAGTCGCGAAAAGGACGTATAGATACCACTCTCGATACTTTATCCGGTGCGAAATGATTTTCCACACTTGATTAAGAAAGTGGATGCTAGCAGGTGGGAATTGAGAATTTGCGACTGTGAGGCGACAGTCTTCAGCTTAGAAGATGGGTTGTGTCAATTTTCTATGGTGGCAATTGGATTATGAAACCTTTGGAAAAAGTCATTCAGGGCCTTGCTTCAACGAGATCACGATTGAGTCCAAAGAAGTGTGCGTTGTTCATTGTCGTTTTATTCTGGAACTCGCAAACGTTGCATTCATAAGTCTCCATAATCTCACATAAATAATTGCACTTTTTACTTATGTGGCGCAAAGAAAAGGAAGACGCGTTCCAGTTGATGAAAGCTCTTCTTTGTGTCAGCATATCCGGTAGTAGTAAAAAAGTCCGTTGTGGGTAAAGACGCTAGTACATACGGCATAGGAGGAGTAGTGTCGCAGATCATCAATGGGCAGGAAAAAGTCATACTACATCAGAGTCCTCGGAAAACCCCAAATGAATTACTGCGAGACAAGGCGGAAACTGTTGATTATGGATGAGAGCGTCAAACATTTCTACAAATACCTGTATGAACAACGATTGCAGTTAAGAACAGGCAACACAGCATTACGATCCATCCAGCATCCTGAAGAAAAAATTGCACGGTGGATCGGAAGGTTGCAAAATTACGACTTCAAAATCAAGCATCGTAAAGGAAAATAGAATAAAAATACTAATGAACTATCTAGATGACCTCATACTATAGAGTGTAAGCATTGTTCCAAGATCGAGAGATTATAAGAAGAGACATACATACATAAGATAATGCAATTGAAACCCGTTCATGAGTGGGAATCCAATGCTATAACGGGAAGTCAACTGAGTGATCCGAACCTGGAAAAGATCATGGAAGCGAAAAGTACCAAACATATGGCATCTAAAACTGAAATGGATGCTCGAATCCGATCGAAATCATGTTCGTAATACGATCGGCCAAGCGGAGGTCGACTAGGTATTACTAAAAGGGATGATTTTACTGGTTAAATTGCAGAAAATCAAATATGTACCCGTTGTTACGGACTACTTCAGTAAGTGGTCAGAGGTGTACGCTCTACCAAACCAAGAAGCCAAAACCATTGCTGAGGTTTTTGTGCAGATCTGGGTGAATCGGTCTGAAATGTCTAGTGATATTGGCTGTTGTTTGTTGAGATTTAAGAATATACAGCACTCGTAATCAAATGGAAGGGTCGAAAGATGTAACCGCATTCTGGAGAAGCACTTCATCCAAAAGGTCCTGTTGGCTTATCACTCAACTGCACATAAAACGATTTAAGACTTCGGAAGAGGTATCGCTACTGCAATTGATGAAGGTAGTCATCGGAAAACATTACAAGGTAATATGGATTAATTGCACAACAACAATTACAACATACCCAGGTAATAAGTTATACGAGAGGAATCGATTTGACAATATTGTGAATTCTGAAGGATTTAGCGGAGGTACCTTGGTGCTTCTTTAAAATCCGAAAAGAAATACGGAAGCTTCCCCAAAACTGAAAGCATCTTGAGAAGGTCCATACAAGGTGATTAAAAGATGGAATGATGTGATGTATCATACACAGCAATGCAAAATTGTACAGGGGAAATTTAAAATATAATAGTTCACCTAGAGAGATTGGCTCCGAAATTCTTAGTCTTTAATCGGGATGATCAGACTTAATCGGAGGGCAATATGACGAACGAGTGAGGAACTAGAATACATAAATGTGAAAGCCAGACAACAAGACCGTAGTTTTCAGAAAATACGAGATGCCATATCTAGGAATTATGATGGTTGTTAACCACATGTATTTATATAAGCAGAGGTGCATGCGCGCAAGGTAATCAGGCTTAAGTTGAACATACAAAGTGTATTAAGTGATTAAATATATGTAGTGATATAAAGTAATTAAATATTGAAACTAAATAAATGAAGTAAATTGTGTTCACGTTAGTTTATGAGGAAAAAAATGTAACAGTATAGTGTCACCGACAGTTTGCTTATGAGAGCATTCGCGCTTCGACGTTAAAGCAGAACGGTAGTCACTTCGTTGAATGTACAGATTGGATATTCCTGATACCCGTATACTCATTTTAATTAGTTATAAGTTTCAGTTTAAGTTTGTGAAAGTTTTATAACATATAAATTTTAAAACAGAATAAAAACAAAATTGGATATTCCTGACTACAGTAGCTACATGAAGGGAAATACTTCTTTTTTTAATTTACTTGTGCTATAATTTAGTGCATATCTATACTAATATTATAAAGAGGAAAACTTTGTTTGTTTGTTTGTTTGTTTGTTTGTTTGTTTGTAACGAATAGGCTCAAAAACTACTGGACCGATTTTAAAAATTCTTTCACCATTAGAAAACTACATTATCCAGGAGTAACATGGATTACATTTTATTTTGGAAAAAAATAGGGTTCTGTAAGATATTTGGATTTTTCGGACACAAACTGAAAAAAATCTTATATATAAAATAAAGTCAACTTTTTGTGTGTGTTCGCTAACCGGCCGTGTCTGCACCGAATTAAACCAAACTTACACACATTGTTAAGAAGGTATTGAAGATGGTTTCCGTATACTTTGGATACCTATTGGTGGATAGGGCTCGAGATATAGGTCAAAACGTGGACCCGGGTAACCTTCGGATGTATATGTACAATAAGGGTATCAAATTGAAGCTGTTGGTGAATGCTTTAGTACAGAGTATTTTTCATGCCGCTCCGTGACTGGGGTCTCGAGATATAGGTCAAAACGTGAACCCGGGTAACCTTTGGTTGTGTATGTACAATATGGGTATCAAATGAAAGCTGTTGATAAGTGCTTTAATACGGGGTAATTTTCGTACCTATTGATGACTAGGGTCTGGAAATATATGCCAAAACGTGGACCCGCCGTGTCTTTGCACCGAATTAAACCAAACTTACACACATTAATAAGTAGGTAATGAAGATGATTTCCGAATAGTTTGAATACCTATTGGTAGATAGGGTCTCGAGATATAGGTCAAAACGTGGACCCGGGTAAACTTCGGATGTGTATGTACAATATGGGTATAAAATTGAAGCTGTTGGTGAATGCTTTAGTACAGAGTATTTTTCATGCCGCTCCGTGACTGGGGTCTCGAGATATAGGTCAAAACGTGGACCCGGGTAACCTTTGGTTGTGTATGTACAATATGGGTATCAAATGAAAGCTGTTGATAAGTGCTTTAATACGGGGTAATTTTCATACCTATTGATGACTAGGGTCTCGAAATATATGCCAAAACGTGGACCCGCCGTGTCTTTGCACCGAATTAAACCAAACTTACGCACATTGTTGAGTAAGTATTGAAAATGGATTTCGTAAAGTTTGGTTGTAATTCGGAGCACTGGCAACGGGTACAGCGTTCTTTTGAACCAGCCATAATGTTGCTTACGTTTTTAACGCTTGGGGCGGAACTGAACTGTCAAATTGACAGTGTGAGTTACAATGGGTCTATATTTCTTTCTGATTTGGATGCCATAAGGAAAAAACGTAAGTGCAACATGTAAAAATTGTTTGTGAATTTTTTTGGAGTGGATTTTGGAACAGTGAATAATTTCTTACGAAATTTGAGAATTTAATGTGAAATCCGAATGAAATTATGTGTTCTTGAAAAAAAAAAATTTTTTCGTTTTTTTTTTTGAAAAATATAAATGGACTAGCAAACCCGGCCCCCTTCGCTGGGCACACTAAAATAGAATAGATATGGTTTAGAACAGAAAATATATGATTTTCATATTATTTATTTCTTTATTCTTTATTCAAGCGCTTTGGCATAAACAATATTTTTTGTTTTTCTATTTGTTTTTGAGTAAATATAAAATATAAATTGAAAATCAGGAAAAAAGAAGATTGTTTTTAAATTTCAAATCAACGCATTTGAATAAACAATCGTCTTTTTTCCTGATAATCCATGAATTTTTCGTTTCAATTTATATGTTTTATTAAGCATTGGAGCTTTTTTAACCATTATCCATTTATATTTTTCAAAAAAAAAAAACGAAAAAAATTTTTTTTTTCAAGAACACATAATTTCATT
>JAYXIM010010556.1:0-16729 GCA_037575425.1 Anastrepha fraterculus | reverse complement strand
GGTATCCAAAGTATACGGAAACCATCTTCAATACCTTCTTAACAATGTGTGTAAGTTTGGTTTAATTCGGTGCAGACACGGCCGGTTAGCGAACACACACAAAAAGTTGACTTTATTTTATATATAAGATTTTTTTCAGTTTGTGTCCGAAAAATCCAAATATCTTACGGAACCCTATTTTTTTCCAAAATAAAATGTAATCCATGTTACTCCTGGATAATGTAGTTTTCTAATGGTGAAAGAATTTTTAAAATCGGTCCAGTAGTTTTTGAGCCTATTCGTTACAAACAAACAAACAAACAAACAAACAAAGTTTTCCTCTTTATAATATTAGTATAGATTTAACCAAAATTGTTTAAACAAAAGCAGCTCTTTTTCCAAAAAAAGCTGTTTGTGCGTTTGTTCGCTGTCAACCGAATGAAGCAACAGGCGTTAAGCGATAATCTCACCACACCTCATTAATGTTGAATTACATCGTATGGTGACGTATGTATGTATGTATTTACGAATCGCTCGCATTATTTCATTTCGGACGTACTATGTACATATGTATCTATGTTTGTACTGAATTCCATGTAATTATATGTGCATACAATTTTACAGCGAAATAAAACGTTATTTTCACGTTCTATATTAGTAAATCGCACATAATTAAAATACAGTTTTTGAATAGTTTTTATGGATTCGGAGCGCGTTTAGTTTGCTATCGATTCCATACAATAACATTTTTTGTCATTTACTTTTTACGACAACTAATAGCTTATTTTCGAAGCGATTTCAACAAATAGGTACAACATTAATCCTTATCCAATTAAATACCTTAAATACATTGTTGTTTTCATATAGATCTATGTATATGGCTCTTTACAGCATATAATTAAAAACAATATTTTTCAAGATATTACATCAGTAATTAGTAATTGAGATCTACCGGAAAAATTGCGTTAGCTGTTGCGTCATCCGGCATTGCCGCTACTCTTTTGGAAAGAGGCCGAACCACACACTCTACAATCAAGCACCCGCTGAAAATCGCCACCGATGATGATAACAGCGTCTATAGTGTTTCTAGACAGAGCAATACAGGAAAATTGATGCGTGACTGCTCATTAATAGTCTGGGACGAAGCTACCATGTCAAACAAGACGTCTGTGGAAGCACTGGATAGGACAATGCGCGATTTGCGCAACAAAAATGCACCTATGGGTGGATGTACAATTCTGTTCTCAGGAGATTTCCGTCAAATCCTACCAGTTGTGACTCGAGGAACACGTGCTGACGAAATAAATGCTTCGCTAAAAAGATCCCACCTTTAGTCGTATGTCAATAAATTAGAGCTTAAAACTAATATGAGGATTTCGTCATCTTCACGTGAGAACAGGCTATTTCCAGAGATGCTGCTAAAAGTTGGCAATGGAGAATTAACACAAAGTGAGGGAAAGATTAACCTAGAAAACCTTTGTGTTTTGATAGACAACATGCAAGAGTTAGTCAACAATGTCTATCCTGACATTGATAACATAAGTTATAAGACAGTATCTTGGTTTAAAGAAAGAGCTATTCTGTCACCAACTAACGAACAAGTAGATAAAGTAAATAACTTGATTATTTCAAAGATTGATGCGCCGACGAAAATATACTACTCGGTCGATACTGTTCTCGATTTGGAAGAAGCTGTTCATTTTCCTACAGAATTTATATAATAAAACCATAAACTCGCATACTACTAAAATTACTTAGTTGGCTGTTTTTTTGTCTCTTTTGACTGGACTAATAATTAAAATATAGTTTTTGAATACGGAGCGCGTTAAGTTTGCTATCGATTCCATAAGACAACTAATAGCTTATTTTCAAAGTGATATAATTGAAAATAATATTTTTCAAGATGTTACATCAGTAATTATTTTTTGTTTCCAAGTGGTAAGTATTTACATATTTTTAACTGCGGCACATACTAATAATATGACAATTTGTGGATCGGTAATCATACATATAGAACTGAGTAAATTTTCACAGAAATTATAAAGTCACGGCTGGAAGACGTCGTCGTTCGAACATAGGTCGTAGTACAGTGGATGCCAGAAGACTACGTTCAGTAAGAGATGAAGAATCGTCAACGGAACGTGAGGCTTCGCATTGAAATTCAAGGACGAATCGAAAGGTATGTGTTGTTTGCAAGGGAAAGTCAAATTAGAAGAAATTCTCCCTCCACCTGAACCACTTCACCTCTTCTTACGGGTGATCATCAGAAATCTATTCATTTCAGGCGCTATATACGCCATTACAATAACGCATTTCAAATGGCCTCTTTTAAGAGTAAGCAAGTCGTTGAGCGTGGCTTCATGCCTACATTTGAAATTCAAGGGCAAGTATACCACTTAGCTGGGAGCTTGCTACCACTTCGACCCGATGATCACAAATTCCTGCAAATATATTTTATTGCAGATCCAGATACACAAGCATCTACGAGGTGTTCAAGTGTTGCACGGCCAATTGATAGAGATTTGATTAGATCTCTCCAAGATATGTTACATTCTCATAATTGCTACATACAGTCTTTCAAAACTGCGATTGAGAGTGTTCCAGCAGATACTCCTGACTTTAATGTCGTAATCCATGCAAATAAAGTTCCTGTTGGAGAACACAGAGGACGATACAATGCGCCTTCCACGAGTGAAGTAGCAGTGGTGATAGCCGGACAGCAATTTGACAAAAGAGATATTGTATTGCATAGTCGTGATGATAATTTGCAAAAAATTTCAGAGTTACACAGATCTTATGACAGCTTACAATATCCTTTGATGCTATGTCGTGGAGAAAATGGTTATGCTATTAATATTTCTCAAGTTGACCCAATCGGTGGTACACCTCTGCGTAAAACAGTGTCATGTATGAACTACTATTGCTACCGTATAATGACAAGACCTAATGATTTCAACACTTTGCTTAGATATGGAATGTTAACAAACCAATACTTGGGAGATCAATATGCTAAAATTGAATCTGAGAGATTGGCCTACATCCGTAATAATCAAACTAAATTCAGAGCCGAAAATTACGTTCATCTTCAGGATGCTTTACAGGCGAATGAACACCACAACGGCATTGGGCAGTTGGTTATACTACCTTCATCATTCACAGGTGGACCTCGATATTTACACGAAAAATCGCAAGACGCCATGGCTTACGTCAGAAAGTACGGCAAACCTGATTTATTTATAACTGCAACATGTAACCCAAATTGGTCGGAAATCAGAGAAAATATTAACACCAATTCACCACAAGACAGATACGATATAGTTAACAGAGTCTTCCATTTAAAAGTACAGAAAATTCTGCACCTCATTAACAAGTCTCATATATTCGGTCCGCCGCACTGTCATATGTACACAGTAGAATGGCAGAAGCGTGGCTTGCCACATGTACACCTGCTGGTGTGGTTAGTGAACAAAATTAGACCAAACCAAATTGACAGGGTTATTTCAGCTGAATTACCGGATAAAGATGAAGATCCTATCCTATACGAAATCGTAAAGAAACATATGGTACACGGCCCTTGCGGGACTTTAAACCCGAATTCTCCATGTATGCGAGATTCTAAATGCAGCAAAAAATTTCCGAAGTCGTTCCAAACTCAAACAATTACTAGCGATGATGGATACCCCAAATATCGTCGACGATCGCCAAAAGGGGGTGGGCAAATTGCTAACGCCCGAAACATTGATATTGATAACCGATGGATCGTTCCCTATAATCCGCTCCTTTTGAAAATTTGTGATGCCCACATCAACGTGGAGTTGTGCAATTCAATAAAGTCAATCCAATATGTTACTAAGTACATTAATAAAGGCAGTGATCAAGCCACTTTCAGCATACAATCACCAAATGAAGTGGAAATATATCAGTCTGGACGTTACATCTGCAGCTCTGAAGCTGTATGGAGGATTTTATCATTCGAAGTGCACGACCGCTCTCCCACATTGTCCACCTTGCAGTTCATTTAGAAAATGGACAAAGGGTATATTTCACTGAGAACAATATACAAGAAGTTATTAATAACCCGCCGGATACAACATTGACAGCATTCTTCAAGTTATGTGCTCAAGATGATTTCGCGAAAACACTGACATATGACAGAGTTCCAAGTTACTATACATGGAACCAGAGTTCTAAAGCTTTTCAACGGCGAAAACAAGGTACTGCGGTTGATGGTTTCCCCGGAGTAAAAAAAACGGATGCTCTTGGCAGAGTCTATGTGATTCATCCCAACAACAGCGAATGCTTTTATCTGAGAATGTTACTTCATATTGTAAAAGGCCCGACATCCTTTGCTCACCTAAGAACTTTACAAGGTGTTGTTTACAATACTTATCAAGCAGTATGCAAAGCTATGGGGCTCTTGGAAGACGATTCCCACTGGGAAAATACATTATCAGAAGCAGCTGTTTGTAGTTCAGATACATCATTAAGATATTTATTTGCCGTCATAGTAGTGTTTTGTCAAGTAACTGCTTCTGTTAGTCTATGGAATAAATTTCAAGAAAATATGGCCAGTGATATTCTGATTCGGCGAAGGCAAGAGTCAAACTCTGTTGATGTACAATATGACCAAAACATATTTGACGAAGAATTATTTGAATTAAACAAAATAGTGCAATTACTTTCGGGTAAAACGATAAAGGATTTTGGGCTGCCGATGCCAGCTAATACTACTAACTCTGATTTAACTAACAGTGCCGAATACACAAGAGAAACATCATACGATCAAACGAGGCTTTTACAAAATATAGCTCAAGATGAGCCACGATTAAACATCGATCAGAAAAAAGTATTCACTGCATTACTATCAACAATTGATAACAATGAAGGGAAATTGTTTTTCCTTGATGCCCCAGGAGGCACAGGAAAAACATTTTTAATCAATCTACTTTTAAAACAAGTGAGATCTACCGGAAAAATTGCGTTAGCTGTTGCGTCATCCGGCATTGCCGCTACTCTTTTGGAAAGAGTCTTTTGGAAAGAGGCCGAACCACACACTCTACAATCAAGCACCCGCTGAAAATCGCCACCGATGATGATAACAGCGTCTATAGTGTTTCTAGACAGAGCAATACAGGAAAATTGATGCGTGACTGCTCATTAATAGTCTGGGACGAAGCTACCATGTCAAACAAGACGTCTGTGGAAGCACTGGATAGGACAATGCGCGATTTGCGCAACAAAAATGCACCTATGGGTGGATGTACAATTCTGTTCTCAGGAGATTTCCGTCAAATAAATGCTTCGCTAAAAAGATCCCACCTTTAGTGGCATGTCAATAAATTAGATCTTAAAACTAATATGAGGGTTTCGTCATCTTCACGTGAGAACAGGCTATTTCCAGAGATGCTGCTAAAAGTTGGCAATGGAGAATTAACACAAAGTGAGGGAAAGATTAACCTAGAAAACCTTTGTGTTTTGATAGACAACATCCAAGAGTTAGTCAACAATGTCTATCCTGACATTGATAACATAAGTTATAAGACAATATCTTGGTTTAAAGAAAGAGCTATTCTGTCACCAACTAACGAACAAGTAGATAAAGTACAATAAATAACTTGATTATTTCAAAGATTGATGCGCCGACGAAAATATACTACTCGGTCGATACTGTTCTCGATTTGGAAGAAGCTGTTCAATTTCCTACAGAATTTCTAAATTCTTTGAACCCGTCTGGACTCCCTCCTCACAAAATGGAGCTGAAAATAGGTTGTCCTGTTATTTTATTAAGAAACCCGTGCGAAGCTGGGCGGGTTGCTAGTTAATTATAATAATAAGTTTATTTTATGTCAAAACATGAAGTGTTTAAAAGTACATAGTATTTTAATTTGTTTATTAAAAATAAATGCTGTAAATTCAACTAAATAATCGTTTTTAATTTACCAACAGTCTTTGTAATATTAGTATTGTGGAATTTTATGACGGCTTTTAAAATTCAGGAATAATTCTTCCACAGAGCTGTCTCTTTTTACCTGTCCCTGCCAGTTACAATACATTTCCCAAATCCTCCTTGTGGAATTAAATATGTGGTGCCAAGACTTTACTGAAGTAGGAAGGCATGTTGTTCAGTAATTGCAAATAATGTTACATTAGAAAAATCATTTTTATTTTATGTTGTCACAACAACAACAAATGTTAATATGTTTTGCTAACGAAGCTATGTACATACTAGAATCCTTACATTTAATTTATTTTATTTTCCCATTAATTTCATATCAGATTTGCCCACAGCGAAGCCTGTACGGTAGGCCGGGTAGATTTGTAGGGAGGCAAAAAAATCGCCCATTGCTCTGTGAAAATCATATTCTAGGGATCAAAATAAGAAACTTTGCCGAAGGAACCATACCTCTAAAACGAATTCTGATGTCCCCCAATTTGGGTCGAACTTTTAGTGTATTTTGTGGGGAGACAAAAAAATCGCCCATTGCTCTGTGAAAATCATATTCTAGGGATCAAAATAAGAAACTTTGCCGAAGGAACCATACCTCTAAAACGAATTCTGATGTCCCCCAATTTAGCGATGATGATGGTGAAATATATTTGACTCATTCAGAAGATGATATGGAAAAAGCTTTCGTTAAGATAGATTTATCTACTGTGGGTGAAGAGGAATAGGAGCTGGTAACCAAATTTCTCTCTAACAATTGTTGTACTAACAAATGCCAAACAATTGTACCACGAAAAATTGATCGAGAGTACGCGAAACAACTGTTGAGAGTTTTTAAAAAAATTATCTCGATTTATTAATACTAAGTCATATCGAAGCCGGAATGATGTGTAATGAAGAATTAGAAAGTGTTTATTCCAATCTTGCCCAACGGAAGAAATATGGTCAAAGAAAGGATGTAGAAGTAAGGAGACATAAGATCGAATTTACCTTTAACAACGTACCTGTTTGTCGTTCGTTTTTCCTTTTTGTGCATGCATGTGGGATAAGACGTTACAAAAACTTAGTGAATCATTTTCGAATACGCGGTGCAACATTACGAGTGCATGGACTAGCAAGTAAACCATCTACAAATCCGAAGGCGTTGAAGTCAGCTGACATTCAAAAAACTGTCAAATTTATCAAGTATCTCACAACAGATTCGTAATCAGCGACCTCCAAAACCCCCGAGTGAAAAGTTTCAAGCGGATCTGATGAATTTTGAAAAAATATGTCAGCCATATTGGATCCGCTATATAGAATTTCTGAAATCTGTCGGATTTGTAATCAGCAACGCCATAAACCCCCGTGTATTGAATCTTAAGAGGATCCGTTAAATTTTAAAAAACATGTCCTACATATTGGATCCGCCACTTTGATTTTAAATAATCTCACTTCATATTCATGCGACCTCGCAAACCCCCGAATAACAGTTTTTAAATATTTTAATTAACTTTTTATGCTGAAACAATGCCACAATTCGTGACAAAAATTTTGACCAATCCTTAAAAACCACCATTTATAAAGTTATGAATACATTTTTTGTAACAAATTTTTTGAAAACAGACTTCAGTATCGTATTCATTACACCTCAGACTGTCCAGGAATGGTACAGTTTTTAATTTGCACAAATTATTGTCTTCGTTATTCTAATTTGTATCATGACAAAAAAATCAGTCTTTTTCGAATTTGTACTTTTCTTTTTTTTACTTTTAATAAACTTTTAAACAAATTATGACTTTCTGGTTTTCACCATTTTAAAGAGCCTTTCACACATATTCGAATCAACAAAAAAGTAAAAAATGATTTTTTGACACGTAAGGTACCTTTTCATAGACCAGGTCACATATATGTATTCATTTTCTTCGTGTCACACAAAGTTTGTAGACCCACCCGAATCCTCTTTCTACTGCTCTCGCACACACAATCGGTATATCTCTTATACAACGAAGGTATCGCAAATAGGCGCGGTGGGGTACGAAACGCGGAATCAAATATCATGTCTGTTACGCCAAATGGCGTTTATTTACATAATTTTCGTCAATTATCAATTCAATTTAATAATAATTTAATTTTAATATAATTTAAGAACAAGTATTATCATCAAATTTGAATTCTATAACTGTTTCATTTAGCTGCAACCGGAAATTTAAGTTTGCTGTTTATTTTAGTGCAAATAATGACACTATATATGTATAAGTACAGTAATCACATAATACAGCGTAAAATACATACATACATAATACATATTTACTTTAATTATATATATAGCCCGTTAGTTAAGTTTAGGCTAAGAAATCCTATAAAAACCTGAATTCAAAAATAAAGAGGTCACTTGTAAAGTTACACCATACGTGCTCGCAGTCTATTTTACTTCCGTGTAGTCAACAGGCAATTGTTATATTCGCGCATTCCCCCCAAAATAACTTATCTTAAAAACACTTAAGATTTTTCATGGCGCCCGAGCAGGGACTAACATAATAAAAAAATAAATTGGTGGACATAATCAATACGGAAATTATTTCCAAATACACAAAACAATAAACATATTAAAACAATAAGTGCTTTAATTAGCAACAACAATTGCCTGAACGTTTATATTCTTGCAAGTCCGTTTTCGCGTCGAGTGACAAAAACAAACTAACATAAAAACCACCCTCACTAAAAGGTTCAGTGACTAAATCAAAAATAACAAAAAGTACATAGGTACAATACATAGTGTATATTTGTGAATACATACGGAGAGAAGCGGTATCAGCGGCAATACAGTGTCCTGTTTATGGAATGGGACACAGTGAAAACAATTCTTAAATTATAATAATATTAAACAAATATACAACACATAAAATTAAAAACAAGAAATACATTAACATAAAACAATAAATTAATAAATAGTGGCGGTGAAAAGGCGTGCCAAATTATCATTTGTGCTTAAGTAAAAAAAAAAAAAAACAACGAGTATAAACTAAAATACATATAGTCCAGTCAAAAGAGACAAAAAAAAATAGCCAACTAAGTAATTTTAGGAGTATGCGAGTTTATGGTTTTATTATGTAAAACCCATCACTGTGAACTTAAACTTGAGTTTTCGGGGTCGAGGGTTGTGTCCCGCGGCCGCCATCTTGGAAATAAGGGTGCAACTGGTTTTTGCGATTATCTCGTGAATTTCGAAAGTTACGAAAATTTTGTTAAATTATAATAATATTATCTACAACTTTCATTCAAAACTTTTTATTGTATTGTAAAATTAATCATAAAGAAGTTATAAACAAAATTACGTGAAAAATTAAGGGATACATTTTTTTCAAGCGTAATAGCTTTTTTTTTATTGATTTTATGGAAAATATACATCAGAGCTTTTTTGTAGAGCATTCTTTTGTGAACATTTTTGTCCATAAGTTTTTTTCGCTATCTTTATTTAGTCTTATGATTTTGAGCTGCTAAGCGGAGCAACCATTACATTAGCGAAGCGCGTACATGATTACACAGGCCGACAAAATTTAACCAACATTCAGACCCAGAAACCAGACCATATATTTCCGAAGGTTTATGATGCGCTGAATCCAAATCTGGCCTCAGAATTGCTCTATCAGCTCTGGTTTTCGAGATATCCTAACCTAAAAGTGCAAAAAACACCGTTTTTGCCCATATTTGAGGTTATGTAGCCTTGCTGATGTTTCCTTTCACCAAAATTAAAGGATGGCATCTTTAAATAAAAGCCTTCCTGCCTTCAAGCCACTTGCTTGCGGTATGGTAGGGGTGGTTTCTAGGGGTTAGGGCTGTGTCTGACTCGGTACCCGTGGGTTAGATAGTGTAGGAGTTTGGTGAGTTAGCACACTTATGGTGTGAGACAAAATTTTAAGAAAAATAAGACTCAATTCAAGAAAATTAATAATCGACTATATCATGTCTATGTTATCTCAATCGATTTTCAGGTGTAGGAAAATTTAGAAACATGAAAATTTCAAAATGCGATATCTCAGCGAAAAAAAAAATGATATTTGAGCAAACTCAACGCCATTTGAAAAAAGAAGGCTTGTATTTAAAGATGCCATCCTTTAATTTTGGTGAAAGAAAACATCTGGGCATTTCCACAGAAATGTCAACCGAAACCAAAAAATTCAAAGTCTATAAAATTATGTTGTTTTAACATATTTTTATAGCGAATCTATCAAATGTAACTAATGTAAACAAATTTTACATTTGTACAAACCACATTTTGAAATATTCGAATGCAAAGTCGAACCAGTGCAAAAGTTCCATTTTAAACATTTCTGTTGCATGTTTTGTTTTGATTAATGATCTTGATAAGATATATTATGCCGTGACATTTACTTTTTTAAATCTCGGTTTATATGTAAAGAATGTAAGAAAAATGTAAAAGGAACGATGCGATTGCCAATTACGGTAAATTTTTTCTTTGATTTACCGTATAACTCGATGTCGCGTGCGACATTGAAAAAGAACATTTGTTATCAGTGAGTCGAAGGTAGTTGTACAATTTGCATCAAATATTAGTAGCAAATAGATATTTTTATTGGTAATTAAATAAACAAAACTTTGCTGGAAAATAATCAGCGCTTTGCTCTTTTTACTTATTTAAAGCTTGTAGCGTGCGACATCGTAAGTGTAAAATGTACAGATTCAAAATAAATTTTCGTTCGAAAATATCTTTATTAGTATATGTAAATACAAAATATAAAATTTTTGAATGTAGATGAGTAAAAACGGCGGCGAGAAAAATAAGGCGAACTGTAAACGGTGGAGAGAAAAAAGCTCTGATGTATATTTTCCATAAAATCAATAAAAAAAAAGTTATTACGCTTGAAAAAAATTCATCTCTTAATTTTTCGCGTAATTTTGTTTATACCTTCTTTATGATTAATTTTACAATAAAAAGTTTTGAATGAAAGTTGTAGATAATATTATTATCTACAAAAAAGTATTTGACAAAATTTTCGTAACTTTCGAAATTCACGAGATAATCGCAAAAAACCAGTTGCACCCTTATTTCCAAGATGGCGGCCGCGGGACACAACCCCCGACCAAAAAAAGGCAATTTTAAAACTCTAAAAAAAAAAAAAACCGTTAAAAAAAAAGAAACTGTGAGCCCTAAAACATATAAAAATAAAAACTACCTAAGTGCCGTAATTAGATGCCGCTAAGAATTCAGTTATGTTCTTAAAAAAAAAAAACACAGTGGAATTCACCGCTGCTTATTTGCAGTTCGTCGCCCTCATCGCTATCACTGTCCGCTGTCACCGTTCTAGCAGTTACTGCCATACTCGCCGCTGCTCTCATCGCTATAACCTGCTGCTACTCTGGGCACTGCTGCTGCCGTCATCGCCCGCTGTCGCTGTAATTCCTACTGCTGGTTCTGTCGCCGCCAGGAATGACCTGCACCTGCATCCTTTGCTGAAGGAAAGTCCAGGCTTGCAATAAGCCTATACAGGTAACAAGTGCAATAAATTGAAAGTTGTGGTTGTTGTTGATAAGCACTCTCAATTTTTTGCATCACCCTTTCACTTTCTTGCATATACATATATATGTACACACTCCCATATGTGTACATGTACCATATGTATAGACAATCATCTATACAAATATACGTATATAAAACTCCGCGAAAGTGAAACAAGGGTATGTTGGGATTCGATAATAAAGGGTGTGACCTTAAACGCGAAATCGTCAATAAATTTAAAAAACAAAATTAAATAAATTGAATACTTTTTTTCGAACAATAAGTTCAATTAAATCAAAACTAATATAAAGTTAAATAAATTTATCGTAAATACGGATTATTTACAAGGAAACAATTCAAACAAAAACCGATTTTTCGCAAATTTGTTGAACAATTTTTGTAGTGTTGTGCTACTGTGCTTGCTCATCCTTTCGTGGCCTGACCACAGCCTTGTCCAACAGCTATTTTTCGTTTTTCTGATTGAGATTTGTGCAGGCTATACAGCCATCTTTTCGTTATCGTTTTTTCAGCCACAAACTCTCACAGATATTTTTTCGTTTCTGTGGACCTTGAGCAAATTTTTCGGGAGTTTAAATAATTTACTTCAAAATGAGCAAGCCAAAGACAGCAGTTCCAAGTCTCTCTCCAAGTAAGGAGATAATGGAATTGAAATCACTAAAGCGGCAGCGAACTGTTGCGAAAAATAGTATAGTGCGCATAAAAACGGGTCTTCTCGATAAAACAATGTCGTTAGATCCAATTGAATTGGAGTGTCGACTGGACATTTTGAACTCTTATAGCGATAAGTTTATGAAGTGTCAGTAAAAAATTGAAGAAATCGACGACGGAATATTCAGAATTTCAAATTTGTATGAGTCTGTTCGAGAGTTTATTGCACAATGATCCTACAATCCCAGACATTGAGAAATTTAATCACTTGGTTAACTGTCTGTCTGGTGAAGCTTTGGGAACGGTAAAGGCCTTCCAAATGTCGGACGAAAATTATTCGAAGGCATTGGCTAGTCTCAAAAAAGTTTATGACAATAAATGCTTAATATTTTTCGACACAATTTCCAAACTTTTTGAACTGCCAACTATCCCAAAGCCATCTGCGCTTTCATTGCGCACAATGATTCATACAGTGTCGGCTGTTTACGACTCGTTGCTGTCGTTAGGTGACGAGAAAAACATCACAAGCGCTATCATAATTCATCTGGTAATGTCAAAAGTTGACACCGTTACTCGGTCAAAGTGGGAGGAACAGTTGGATTATGATAAGCTGTCATTATGGCGGGAGTGCGAGGCAGCATTAAATAAACGCTACCAACATCTATCTGCCAATGAAGCCTCAACGTCGAGGCTAAAGCCGTCAATCAGTCGCAGCATACAGAAACCCCACCTTCATGCGGAAAGGACAAAAGCTGCCTTAGTGACTTCAAATATAAAACAGCCGGTGTGTCCACACTGTAAATCGAAGGATCATAGTATACCCGCGTGTCCTACTTTTAAAACTCTCTCTGCTCAGCAGCGATTTGAGTTTGCTAAATCAGTCCCCTTATGCATAAATTGTTTCCGAAAGGGGCACTCAGTTTCAAAGTGCAAAGCGGATCGGTGTCGTGTTTGCAACCGTTCGCATCACACGTTGCTGCACCAGTACCCTGTATCCTTTGCAACTGCACCACAACTTTCGACCTCGCATGTCATGCACACGACGAGCACGCCAGATCGGGTTATGTTGGCTACAGCCGTAGTCAACGTAAAAGGTAACTCCGGAGAGTACCTTCCTGCACGAGCCTTGCTGGATTCTGGATCCCAGGTGAATTTCATGACAGAGGATTTGGCGCAGAATTTACGAATTCGTCGCGAAAGTACGACCTTAAATATTATTGGCATCGAAAATGCAACCAAGAAAGTAAGGACGAAATTAAATACGTTTGTAAAATCGCGGGTCAATAATTATGAGTTTTCGGCACAGTTTTGGATAATGCGATCCATTTCAGCCAGCCATCCAGATCGTAACGTAAATATTAATGGCTAGAAAATCCCTTAAAACATTAGCTTAGCGGACCCAGAATTTCATAAGGCTCAAAAGGTAGACCTTTTGTTGGGTGCTGAAACATTTTTCGAGCTTTTAGCTGTAGGCCAGATCAAGGCCAGCCCCAATCACCCAACATTGCAAAAGACACTTTAGGCTGGGTTGTGTCTGGCAAATACGCCTCTTCCTCCCACAGTCAGTAGCACATTATGCCATACTGAAGAAGATCTAGCAAATATAGATTCCATTGTCCAAAGGTTCTGGGCGATGGAAGAAATACCTTCAGGGGCTAGTTCGACAAAATTCACACCTGAACAAATAGAGTGTGAAAAATTTTTCGTAAAAACGACTAAAGTTTTGCCGTCAGGAAGGCTTCAAGTAAGACTGCCTTTCAAAGATCGTAGTTACTCAGTAATTTCTATGAAACCGCGGCTCGGTAGTTTCAGGCCCTGGAGAGAAAGACCTTGAAAGAATGAATACATCGAGTTGGGTCACTTGAGCCCAACAAATAGTAAGATCCCGAGTGAGCCACACTACTTTATTCCGCATCAATGCGTTCTTGGGCCTGAAAGTACGACGACTAAATTACGTGTTGTTTTCGACGCATCAAGTCGTACCTCTTCTCAAATTGCGTTGAATGAAATCTTGATGGTTGGGCCGACCATTCAAGAAGAGCTGTATTCAACACTTCTTCGTTTTCGTTTGCATAACTATGCATTTACGGCGGACATTACTAAAATGTACCGCCAAATTCTCATGCACGAAGAAGACAAAAACTTTCAGCTTGTAGTGGGGAGACGGCATCCCTCTGAGCCACTTCAAATCTTTCGACTTAACACCGTAACATACGGCACTGCGCCTGCTCCATTTCGCGCTGCACGGTGTTTACAAATGCTCAGCGATGTCAATACAAATATGTATCCACTCGGCTCAAAGGCCATAAAAAGAGATTTTTATGTAGACGACCTGCTTACAGGATCCGATAATTTCGAATCTCTAGATCTTACTAGAAGTTAGGTAGTTAAAATATTAAACTCGGCAGGATTCAATTTATCTAAGTGGTTTTCAAATCATTCATCATTTTTCGATTGTGAGAGTTCTGAGAAGGCCTTAAACTTCAATCACACAGACTCCACAAAAACACTTGGAATTCATTGGTTGCCGAAGGAAGATTTGTTTCGGTTTGTCTTAAATGACAACTTTACCAGTTTACGAGCCACTAAGCGAAACATATTATCAGTTTCGGCTCGTCTTTTCGATCCTCTTGGTTTACTTGCCCCACTAGTTACCAAAGCAAAAATCTTATTGCAAGAGCTTTGGCTTCACAAACTAGATTGGGATGAGTCGATTCCATTGCGCCTCGACGCCAGCTGGGAAAATTTCAAAGCCAATCTACTGCAGCTACCATCAATAAGCTGTCCTTGGTTTGTACATACCGAGTCGAGTGCAAGCTGCCAAATTCATGGCTTTTCCGACGGCTCAATACGAGCTTATGGCTACTGTATATACATACGTAGCCAATCGGCGGGTGGAACGAAATGTACGCTGCTTACTGCAAAGTCTAGAGTGGCTCCGCTGAAGACTAAATCTCTTCCGCGTCTAGAGCTCTCGGCAGCCCACTTGATGGCCAAATTATGGTCACGAATAGCGCCAATGTTGAGTCAGCCAATTGAAAATATAAACTTCTGAACAGACTCCGAAATTGTTTTGCATTGGATCAAAACGCATCCATCTGTATTACACACCTTTGTTGCAAACAGAGTGTCCGAAATCCAAGAGTTGACAGATAAAGCTACTTGGCGACATGTGCCAATTAAGCAAAATTCCGCGGATCAAGTGTCTCGGGGTTGTAACGTGGACGAATTGAATATTTCTATCTGGTTTAGCGGTCCACAGTTCCTCCTAGAAGACCCTGCGTTATGGTCAACAAACACCCACTTCCAGCTCTCTCCAGAAGACGAAGCATTAGAGAAGAAACGGAACGCAACAGTTCTAGTTGCTCAAGCAAATGAATCGCATCCAATTATGGAACTCACCAAAAGAGTATCTTCTCATCAAAAACTGCTTCGTATTGTCGCTTACATATTAAGATGGATAAAACGCATTAAAAGCCCATCTGCAACATTCACACAAATACTGACGGCTGAGGATATTAAATTAAGTTTCCTCAAAGTCATACAGGTGGTTCAACATGTTGAATATGGTGAAGAAAATATGAAACTCATCAAAGGTACCACCTTACCCTCAAGTTTGCAAAAATTTAATCCGTTTTTGCACAACTACTCGGAATTGCCGCTGTCGTTTAATTTACTCCTAGTTCCCACTGCTCTTAAGCAAGAACTCGCACTTCGTTACCACATACTTACGGTACCTACATTTTCGAAATCACCATGCTGAAGCAAAGGCATTGGAAGCGCTTCTCCGAGACTGCATTTGGCTGGTCAATGCTCGAGAAGCTTGTAGTCGTACCGTTCGAAACTGCACACACTGCTTTCATTATAAGCCGAAGCTGCAAACCCAAATAATGGGAAATTTGCCTGCCGATAGGCTTCGTGCAAAACGACCCTTTCTAATATGTGGAGTAGATTTTTGTGGTCCCGTATATACTACATTAAAAATACGAGGTAGACCCCCAGTAAAAACACATATCGCAGTGTTCGTTTGTTTCACTTCAAAGGTAGTACATTTAGAACTAGTAACAGACTTGTCTTCTAATTGTTTCATTTTCGCCCTAAAAAGGTTCATTGGACGCCGAGGAATGCCGCGGAAAATATACAGCGACAACGCCACCAACTTCGTCGGCGCCGATCGCAAGCTTCGCGAGCTGAGGGATGCTTTCGAGGCCCAACAAACGGAAGTGCAGTTTATTTTAGTGCAAATAATGACACTATATATGTATAAGTACAGTAATCACATAATACAGCGTAAAATACATACATAATACATATTTACTTTAATTATATATATAGCCCGTTAGTTAAGTGTAGGCTAAGAAATCCTATAAAAACCTGAATTCAAAAATAAAGAGGCCACTTGTAAAGTTACACCATACGTGCTCGCAGTCTATTTTACTTCCGTGTAGTCAACAGGCAATTGTTATATTCGCGCATTCCCCCCAAAATAACTTATCTTAAAAACGCTTAAGATTTTTCAATGTCGGTATAATGAGAGCTCTCAAACAGAAGCGGTAGTGATGCGGTACGCAACTATGCCGCTGCGTACATAGTTGGGAGCGGGGTATAAGCAGATGCATCGTAATCAGAGTTGAAAT
>JAYXIM010010552.1:0-33029 GCA_037575425.1 Anastrepha fraterculus | reverse complement strand
CTTAATAATGGTATGGTCATCCACATTTTATGAAGGTCATTGCACCGTCGTATACGTTTTTCATCATATTCAATACCACCGAATATGTACATACAACCATTTTGACTGTGCGCTGCGGCATGGAAGTACAAAGCTTTTGGCAGAGAGGCTGTTTTTATAAGTGTCCATTGCTTAGTAGTAAAATTTAATCTCCATATATCTGAAAAATATACTTGATCGGCCTGCAAATGGAAAAGGGATATCCAACTTCAAATATAATTTAATAATACTAAATTTAATTATTACGCACCTGCAAGCCTCCCGTAATGAATGCTTCGACCTCACCATTCGATTTCGTGTGCTGTACGCAGGAAAAGCACTTTCGTGGGTTTGGATATCCGGAATTTTGTCGCTCGATTGTTAGATTTGTTTGTGATGTTCGATCGGGTAATGTGACGAAATATTCCCATCGGTTTGTAATTAAATTAAATGCAGGGATGCGTTGTAAATCATACACTAAATTCGATGTACCACCACCCAGCACATATATGTATTGCCCATCGTAGACAACTTCGTGACGATAACGACCCTTTGGATCTTCGCGTATATCTGGACGACAGATATATACGCATTCCCACACTCGTGTGCGCAAATTTAAGCTATGCACTTCACAAGAGTAATCATAGCCAGTTGTTCCCCCAACCGTATATAAATAATGTTCGTGTAAAACTATTCCCGGCCCATATTGCGGAATTGGCGCATCACCAGTAGCCTCTATTCGCTTAACACTCGGTTTTTTACCTGTTGTTTGATATATATAACAGTCGGTTGAGCAAGATTCACCAAATGGATAGCCGGTGCGTCAATCAAATGTCATATTGACAAATTGCAATCATTGTTGCCATGTTTCGATAAGAATGCAATAATAAATGAGGAAAATGAGCAACATTCCCACCACTTAATAATTAAATTAGACGCAAACCCAACAAAACACGCTTTGAAAAGTGGGTTTAGGTATGGAGTTGTGTTTTAATTTTGTATGGGATTTGACAGGTGTTTTGTTTCGTGTTTGCGCTAAGAACACGATAGCGGCAGAGAACCCAAACTCCGGCTGCGGTGGAAACTTAGTATAAATCATAAAACGTTCAAATGAAGCTCAAAATATTTTTCCAGTTAACAAAAAAAGCAATGTGCTTTGATGCCGTGTCACGCATGCATAAAAAGGAAAGAAAAGAGAGGACAACTATTGCGTTACGAATAATACAGTCGCATACGTCACTCGACATCGAAACAATGTTATTCATGTCTGTGTATATTCTATTCATTTGCGTGTATTCTCATTCCGTATACGTAATGTCCGTATAAGGGAAACACGCAAATATTGTATTTTTTACACTTACACAACGCACGCATACTTTTACCGATTTCTTTAAAACTTCACATAAACCATCTATGGACCAATACCAATGATCTGTGAAAGTTTGATTGAAATCGGTGAATGCGTTTAGGCGTGAATCGGCGACTAACGAACACAAAAAAACGTCTCCATTTTTATATATAAGATTTAGAAAAACACAATACTTTGATAGACGCAAAAGCAACAGTAAGCGCAACGCGATGGCCGCTTTGCCGCCACACATTCTAAAATTTCTAGAACACAACAAAAACACATACATATGTACCTCACATGCGCATGTCGCCCAAAGCTAAAATCTAAGCCTAGTGACTTCAAAAACAAACATTCGTAGACGCAGTCGCAGCGGCCATGATTCTATCGGCGACGGCGCTGAACAATTTAGAACAAAAACAAAAAGTTCATTCATAAGTTAGAGCTCATATTTCAATTTCATTCATAAAACAAGCCGCCCATATGCCAATTTTCGCGACCATTCGAAAATAGTCAATATTGGAATATTTCGCGTGGAATTATTTGCCAATATTTGATAAATCTTAAATTTTTGTCATGTCGAGTAGCCGCGGCTCCGTATGTATGTATGCACCCTTATATGTATGTATGTAAATATGTCTTCTAACTGTGCGACAGTCGCGAGTTAATGCGACTTCCAGCGAATCACACATTGCTGTCCGCAAAGCCGCATATATGTACCTTATGATCAGAAAGTACCGGGAATGTTTAAATTAAACAAAACAGAGTTAAATTTAAGGCAAATTTATATTATCTCCTTCAAAATATGACCCGTCTGAAGCAACACACATGTGCCAACGTTTAACCCAGTCCTCCGATTTGTATTCTCTTTGATCAGTGCGATGGCACGTTATCATCTCGCGAAATCCAAGAATTGTTTGCTCACATTTCCGGCCGTTTGCAACATACAGCATCTCTCAAAGGTTTCAAAACGGATGAATAATATTCTTTATTGACTGTCTGGCCCGATGGAAGGTACTCATGGTGCACTACGCCTTGGCAATCGAAGAAAACAGTCAACAACACCTTCCCGGTTCTTTTTGCTCATAGGGTATACATATCCCATCTTTTCACTGACGGACAAGAAGACGGTCGCAGTTGTTGGTTTTTACATGCATACATTTTGCGTTCGTTGAAGGTTTGTATATATTTATATATATTTATATACATATGCGTGCATGCGCGTTTGGCTTTCTGGATGCATCCATGGATATTAGAATATTTTCTCATCAATATGTGTATGTAAGTAGTTCAGATTTAACTGAAGAGATTAGATATAGGAATGCATATTCATATGATTGCCTTTATGGCTGTTTTACATATAAATTAATTCAAAAGAAGTATGAATAATGTTATATAGAAAATAAATTTCTAAATAACTGGTATTAGAAAAACCTGAATACACTATTTTAAATCAATTCTAATTAAACCAAATACAAAAAATTTTATAAAAATATCGAGCAAAGAAAAATACCTAAGGGACTTGAACCTGAGTCAAATATGAGACGATGTACTGCATATACGACACGTCTTTCACGATTGCGCTAAACTACAATTACTAATGGACTTTTCTAAATCACTCATTTTTTCGATTCGCAGTTTTATATGCACATGTTCTGCGTTCGTTGAAAGTTTGTATGCGTAATTATATGCATATGTATGTGTGTATGTGCGTTTGGCTTTCTGGACGGATATTAGAATGATATTTTCTTATCAATATAATTTGGATTTGATGAAAGAGATTAAAGACATATGTACATATTTTCTGTTTTGATTGATTTATGGATATAAAAATCAGGTTATATCCAGTATGAACTATTTTATACCGAAAGGAAATTTCCATTTATGCAATACAAAAAAACAGTATTTTAAGGAAATTAATTAAATAAATTAATTAAAATAAACTCAAAAATTTTACCAAACTTTCCTGGTTTGAATTGTAAAAAAAATGTCCTAGCGTGGTAAGTAAATATAGAAACCCTCCACTTGCGTAGTAAATATCTGCAATCCCCCACTAGTGAGGAAAGTTGAATTTGAAAATTCCATAGTATGAATCTACAAATTAGTACTCGAAAAAAGCTCATTTAACATTTGCTCCTTCTCATTGCATTAACATTCTCTGGCCTTAGTATGAATCTACAAATTAGTACTCGAAAAAAGCTCATTTAACATTTGCTCCTTCTCATTGCATTAAGATTCGCTGCCCCGGCGTTGTTAGACCTCAAGAATGATAGAAAGAAGATTGCGCCCATCAGAGCGTACGTGACGTCACGTTTGCTGAGTTGTGCTGTATTGCCAACCATTTGCTCTTCGCAATAAATTTAGTGCTTTTTTATACCGAAAATGCGAAAATTTAGATGTTTCGTGTTTGTTTCTTTTTTTTAATTTAAAGCTACCGAAACTTTAAGACTAAAGTTTAAGTTAAAAAACAAACTATATTATCAAACAAAAAAAAGGTTAAAAAAGGTCACTCTGAGAAGATTTTAGTGCTAATGAAAATTTTGTTTCTCTTATAAAATTTGATAATTTGAAAGTGCAAATTTAATTTTTGGCTCCATTTAAGGTTATGCAAAAATATTAAATGCCCCTCTCTCAACTCTTCTTAAGATTGAAAACCTTTTTACACATTTTAAAAAGCCTTTGAATTTATTGAATGCGAATTAAAACCATAGAGGTGTAATCGTTTCTTCCGGTCATCAATCCTTAGTGAGACATAGGACATTAAGAGTTATATTCATTGAAAAAATAAACAAGAAAATACCAGAAAATACTAAAGAAACCATACTGACAGTTTTACAAAAGGAGTACCTTATCTAGTTACATAACTTCAAATATAGCAAAAAAGTCGTTCCCTTAACAAAAGAGTCTCGCTTAACAAAAAAACCTCATAAATTAAATTGTACATAAGCATAACACATTTATTTAAAAAAACGCACATTTTAAAGACAATTTGTCACGCATACAAAGATCCTTAAGTGATTCAATAAAAATTTGTTGGGTTATTTTCTTTGAATGGGCATTTTAGTGCGTTTTTATATCCAAAGCTAGGCAACACTGCAGTAGCGAGAGAGAGATTCGACTGCCGAAAGCAGAAGAACACCAAGAACACCTGCAATCGCGGGCAATGCCACCAGATGTTAAAAAAAGTAAAGCTAAATAAAACTGAGTGAATTATTTAAATAATTAGTAAAAATTGTATATTTTACAAAATTATAAATATGACATTTTAATTAGAACAGCTAGAAAAATGTCATGAAGAAAGAACTAAAATTCCGAGACTAAATAACAAAAAAAAATGCTAAATCAAGTTACGAAAATGGTAATCTGGCCATACTGGAGCTAAAATCACGTAACTAGTTGTCGAATTCGCTGAGCGCAAAGTAACGGGACCACGATAGGCGCCATCTCATTATTCTTTCCATCATGGTTAGACCTCATTTTTTGACAATTCACACTATTCGTAGCTCGTGAGACTTTTTATACATTAACGTTCTCTGCTCATGCGCGCACTTCACACCCAGCAGCTAAAACAATCACAATTCGTTACGACTGCCGCCATTCTGTCGCGCATTTAGAAGCCATATTTACATACATATGGATATGCATACATATGTACATATATACGAAGATGCCTTCACTTGGCACAACAAAAATTGACAGTTCCCCAAATATTTTTGTGGGAAGATGTTGTGGGCTCGTTTTTCGAATGATCAAGCCTCGCTTTGAGAATTATGCGCTTGCCTTTATAAATTAAATAGTTTTTGTTGTATTAAAGAACGTTTTGAATACTGCTTCTGCGCCTATGAATTTGTTTTAAGATCCTCTAATACCTAGTTGGAACATAGAACGATTAATGGTAATGTATGGTAGGTATAAAATTATCTACTTTATTGTGACATATGTAAATATTTAAATAATTTTTGTTTTATTTTATTTATTTATTTATAAAAAGAGAAATAATTATAAATAATTGATGCACTTAAATCTAAAGCACTGACTGCCAGGGCCGTCGGCTAGATAAAAAAAATAGTATATTTAAGTAATAATATTTAGTACAGAAAGATGTATTACTGTGTCTATTTATAACTGATGTAAGAATATTTGGTTGCCTTAATTTACATAGAGATACAAAGTGTGATAAAATATTAACGTTGGTAGGTAGGTGAAATGGCTGAAGTGCCACACTGGCACTCCCTAAGTAGCACTAAAGCGCCGTTTTGATACCATTATGAGACCTACAACAGGAAGATATCTACAGCCACCCAGAGCTGTTGATGTAATGGAGAAGATTGATAGGACTTAGGTTGGCGCACTGCCCCAGGCTGTCGAAGAAAGAAGCACCCAGTGATCTTAATCGTCTAGCTGATAAGCCCAGACATTTACAAAGAAAGTGCTCAACAGTCTCCTGCTCTGAAAGGTTCCCACAGCTTCTGCAATGGTGGTTACATGGTAATCGTAGCTTTTCCGCGTGTGTGCCGATCGTCCAGTGACCGGTAAACACAACTACGAGTTTGGAAATTGAATGGGGAGGAGTTAAAAGGACTTTCTGAGTCCTCCATATATTGTACTGGGACCAAAAGGCTTTCGAAATATCACAAGAGGAAATTGAGCTCCATCTTTTCTGCGCTTTTCTGTGATATAATTTGTGCAGTTCCCCTTTAACAACTGTCATGGGGATGCCGATGTCCGGGTAGGAGAGCTCTGAGGCCAATTCAGTCCCCTTCCTAGCAAGCTCGATGTTGATTTATGTAAAATATTTCATAAAAAAATCCTAGAACAATCTAAAGTAGTCAATTCAAAATTGTACCATAGGATTAAATATTATATAGGGTTATTCAATAGGTGCGCTTCAACTTTTTTCCGATAGGGAGGGCGAACGACGCAATATTTTTTATTTTTCGCTTGTCATTTGTAAACTTCATTAGTATACATTTCATCATGGAACGTTACACACTTGAGCAACGATTGCAAATCGTGCAAATTTTTTATGAAAATAATCGTTCTGTTGCTGCTACTTTAAGAGCATTACGGCCATTTTACGGTCCATGTAACAAGCCGTCCCGTTTTGGCGTTATGTGAAGTCATTGGTCTACAGTAACAAGCCGGCGACGATTTGTGAGCTCAGAGCCAATATTGAACGCGAAATTGCTGGAATTTCGGCCGATTTATGCAAAAGAGTGGTCGAAAATTGGGTTCAACGATTGGACTTCGTAAAACGTGCACGCGGTGCTCATATAAAAGAAATCGAATTTCATACTTAAATGTATATGTTCAAACTCGATAATAAAAAAAAATTAGTTAAAAAAGTCAAACCGTTTGTGTTTTATTCAAAAAAGTTCAAAAGTTGAAGCGCTCTTACTGAAAAACCCTATACATTAGTGCGAATATACAAATGTATGCATGAATATATATATATATATTATATATATGTATATATATATATTTGTATATTTGTATATATATATATATATATATGTATGCGTGTACATACGTTTACCGTACGCTTGCTCAGCGCCTATGGTGTTCACACTCACCAAAGTAAACGCAGGCCCGTGTCAGCTGTTACGATAAAACTAATGAGAGCCCCACGTAAACGAAAAAAACCAGCCTTCCGTTCCGTAGTATCGTAAATTTTATCGTAGGATTTTGGAAATTTCCGTAGAATCGTGTAATCTGATTGCTCTCTCACCACACAGTGTTGCCAAACAGTTCATTTTGAAATCATTTACAAAATTAACTTAGAAAAATTATAATTGTTATTAAAATAATTTAAATAATAAAATAATTTAATAACAATGTTGAGTGATGTTAATTATAGGTAAATTAATTATTTGCATTTGGTTTATTAGACAATGGAAAATTGTAACTGATGACGCGGATGTGTTAAAAAGTGTGTATCCTACGAGCTGCGGTAAGGGACTACGATACGTTTGTGATTGTGAGCACTATTAGGCAAAGACAAATCGGCGCATTTGTATGTACTTCGTGTCGATTTCTTTTTGTGCATATGATCAAATACATCGTTTCTCGTGTCGCGAATTTGTTACAACGGTTCGCCCTTTCTCTTATTTTCACCCGACCGACCGCATCAATATGCCCGTTTGCCAAAAATTTAGTGATTGGGACTCTTTCTTTTTACATACTCAATGGTGGAACGAATGGCTCATAAGAAATCACTTGAAGTGCTTGATTGAACTCTTAAACGTTTGTGATCAAATGCACAGCAGTTTCGAAGCGCTATTATTTTATTATCTGGCAACTTTCGGTAAACTCTTCCTGTGGTATCTAAATCAACACTAGCTGGTACGCTAAATGTTTGCCTCAAATTATCGCATCTTTGGAGACACTTTCGAAGATTCACGTTAAAGCTGTTGAACGTTGTTGAAGGTAAAGGACCATTTGATGCTACCATAAAATGTATTTCATTTCCTTTCTCATTTGGCAATTTATCACCACCTATATAAAACGCAAATGGCTTTGTGAACGTGCTATTTCGGCAGCAAAAAACAAACTGATACTAAATCGATTGAATGCGCCATGCAGTTGGACGAAGTTGTAAATTTATCAAGTTTTTAAATTTATAGGATCTTCCTCGAGTGCCAAATTTTCACTTAAAGTCGAAAAGAGAAGATGGGTTCATATTACACATTCCCGTTATTCCCATCAATAAGCCATTTGATTTCAAACTACTGCAGTTCCCTATTTGTCTTGTATTCTCTATGACCATTAACAAGACTCAAGGTCAATCACTTTAAATGTGCGGAATAAATCTAAAAAAACCGTACTTTCACATGCCCAGTTATATATTGCATACTAACGAGTAGGGCATGTAGAAAATATTGCAAGCTCTTGAATAATAATTCAGTTGGACTTGCCAGAATGAAATCATGCCTGTTTTCCACAAATAGTATTTTTTCATTTAAAAAGAAGTTCTAAATTTGATCTTGGCTTCTGTTGTGCTAAGGTACTGCCGTTAAAATCCATACTGATTTTGTTGTTGCGTCGCCCTCGTGAGTCTTCATTCTATTTTCACTACAAACTTTATTATCGAGTTTAATTCAAAACGATCGTTCCATATAGCAGGAACGTCAGCTAGTAAGATTTTAATGTTGCTAAAAATTTTATTTAATGTATTTATTGAATAAATGCGATTGTTGGAAATAAGATTACGGATTCCTACAATATCGCCATTATGAAAGCAGATCTCCCTCGCCATGCAATGTAAGTACATCGGTTTTATAACTGATACCTGGAAGACTACTCAAACAATACTACAATTAACCAATCATCAGAACTAATCTGCTCAGACTTGTATTTTGGACCATTCCGAGGATTCAGATCGGCAACAAACTATTCGTTGGTATATTTTCTTAGCAGGATTTATTAATGAATTTAGTTTTATGTTCAGTCCTATACTTACATTGGAATATCTTAGTAAAGCAGGCAATCCCGGCCGCGCATAAGTCACATTGTTCCACACACTTGAAGCTCTTACTGCAATTTGTTTGTATGGAGTAGGCTGCACCTTCTAAATATGCACAAACTTAGAAGCTGTACTTGCAAAAGTCTAGCACTAAGTACAGCTAGCAGACTAACATAACCTTCAAATCTTCCAGTTCGTCGTTTAAATATTCGACACAATCACTTACACTTATGCTGCTCACGCAAAACGGAATCCCTGAAGTATTATTATCGTCATCGAGGAGCTTTCCACTTCTATTTTGCTGCAGATCGTCTTGCTGCACCATCTCCTGCTGCAGTGTCAACGCGCCTTTAAGGTTACTGGGGCACTTCAATCGCTGTATATCCTCACAATCGCTCACGTAGTCAGCATTACGCAAATTGTCGGCTGTTATATCTGCATTCGCATATTGCCTTTGCTGCTGATATTGAGCATGCGACTGTTTCGTGTGCAATTTTAGAACGTATTTGGGCATTAATTTGTGATCGACACAATTTCTATTGTCATTATTTAAACCTGCAAACACCTGTTCAATAGGATCATTAAGCATATCGTGCATTACACCAGCGTTGTCAATACCCCGTATATTGGGCGAATTGGTCAATAAACAGCCAACTTGGCTATAACTGCCAGTAATGTTCACATCTTGTGGTGTCTGCCATTGAGGACTATTCGTTTTCTTTCTTAAATCTTCCCTCATATGATTATTATTGGGCACACAGTATATAGCGACATTGTTGTCATTACATTTGGACAACTCTGAGGTGCAATTCCTCATGAGTATATTATCGGAATCATTGTTTTTTAAAACGAATTCGGCAAGGACATTATTCGTCATGTTTTGAACATGGGGATCCTCATTGCTATTTCTATTTCCAATTGTGTTGACTTCGCTAGAAATGCTCATGTCAGCACTCCCAATCTCGAAATTATCGCTGTTTCTTTGCTGTATATTGCCATCGCAACCCACAACAGCAACTATAAGCTGTTTCCTAAGACTACAGTTAGAGTCGCCAGACGCCAAGAAAAACTGCCCCATATTATTGGTATTAGTTTGGTATTTTGCCACGTCAGTTGGTACGAATTGCGTTTTGTGCCGAAAGTCAGAAGCATGATCAATGATGTGGCTCTGGGCCGTATTTATTGTGTTCGGTTTGAGGTAATTAATCAGGGGATACCGTAAGAACTTGCTATTTTTGAAACTTAACTGCTTATTCTTCTGACTTTCAATAACTAAATCTTGATTTTTTTTTAAAATATTATTTGAAACGGTACCGCTGCTGTGATCCCTATATGTGAATTTACACATCAAACTACTGTTCCTACCGTCACCGAATTCTGGTATCAAATTCATAGTTGGTATGCAAGTCCTATGTTGACCACCACAACCATGGTCATTTTTCGTATTGGTTTGTAATACCATGATCTTGTTTTTCAGCTCAGTATCCACATTCGATAATATTGTAGTTGCAGAGGTCGTATACAACTTTTTATGCTTCTTGACAATCGTTAAATTTTTATTGCTAACTAAAATTTGTTTCGCATGCATGACTTCGACTGAGGTCGCAGCATGTAACGCTGTCTTGGCGTGCATGCGTTTGCTGCGTTTGTGACCTAAATCGTGCGCATGCTGAAGGCTTGCAAAATCGCTTGTAAGACTGTTGGTTACTTTTTCTTGTAGTCGGTTTTCGCATCTGTACTGCTTTTGTTGTGACTTTTTCTGCTGCAATGTCTGACTTGTTTGATCTTGTTGTCGCTCTTCCTTGATTATGTGTTTTGTATGGTGTCACAACATGTCGTCATTATCTGGATCATGATCGTGTTCACCTTCAAGATCGAAATCATCATGACCGAGATCTAAGTCCACTTCGGGATCATCACCCAGATCCAATGGATTGTGATTACTTGGGGAGATCGCTGACTGCTGATGTTGCTGTGCATGATGATGTTGATGGTGATAGTTGTGATGATGGATATCGTTATCATTGCTATTATTGTTACTAAAGCGATTTCCACTACCTCCGCTACCGCTTCCATGTCGCTGCATTCCCACTCCTTTCGAATCATCGTCACGCCATTTGTCCATGGAACGGCGACGAGCGTTCATGAAGAAATTCCCAACGGTGGTAGGTTCTAATCCTAGCTGACGAGCAATTGTCACTTGCATCTCTTTTGAAGGCCTCTTTGTTTCCTATAAGAAAGTAGCAATTTCACTCATCACATGTATAAATTTGGGCGACCGGGCGAAGGAAAATCTTTTGGCACCTCTGTAAATCGTAGTACTCTCTGACAGAAACGCCCGAGCTTAGGATTGGCTACGCGGGACAATTTTAAGAGATTCCGTAATAGTTATTTTGCTTTCCCTTACAAAAAAAAAACTCGAAGAAAATCACCAAGATTGAACCCTGAGTGTATAAGTTTCCTATGTATTTCATGCGGGAAAAGAAAGTAGCCATTATGGAAGCCCTTAGAATAGGTCTACGTAGCCGGTTTAGATCCTTATCGACAATACCACGTTTTAGAAGGCCTGTCTATATAGTCGTTTTCCACTCGGTCGGTATAGCAAGCATACACAAGTATATGAAGCTATAGTATATCTCAACTTAAATGTTCATATATATAATACAATAATACAAGAAATGTATAGACATCGATTTTTATCAGCAGTGGTACTCTACTCACTTTGAATATTGCTTGGAGTGTTCGCCTCTGCAGGTCTGTGAAGACAAGCCTCGGCTTTTTTGGTTGTGGCATTTGTTCTATATGTGGCTCTTCTTTACGGCGGCATACTCCGTTTCCGCTCAAACTGCCTCCTACAAAAAAGATACAATTTTTTAGCAAACACATGTGTGAATATAAACTCATTTCCTGATGATATCATTTTAAATATACTAACCGCCATTGGAATTGCTGCCAATGCTAACACTACAGGGGCTAACAATACCGCCACCAGAAGAAATTGTGACCGTACCATTCGTTCCGTTGATACTACTGCGTTGAGGCATCTGTGCTGCTGCCATGCGAAGCGCCGACATTCGCTGAAACTCGGGCTCTTGCAGCCATTTGTACATGCGACGAAAAGTCTCGCGCCCGGATTTGAGTTTTGACCATGGCTTTGGATTGCGAAGTAGATCGGAAAGTGTACCTTGTGAACGACAAAGCACTCGCTGAGCAAATATCGCTTGCGGGATACTATACCGTTTCAGCTCAGCCGATATGCGCTGCGCCAGATCTTTGGTATTAATTTCCTCCATATCGTTTCCACCAGTAAGGACACTAGCAGAATTTGCACCTCCGCTGCTATTGCTGCTACTACCGACACTTCCACCTATGGTGTTACCACCACTTGATCCACTAGAACTATTGCTACCATTATTACTGCTTGTTATGTGTTGGAGATTTATCTGCAGTTGATGTGGTTGCTGGTCGCTTTGAAACTGTTGCCGTGGCTGTTGTACAATATTGCACAAATTATTGTTGTGACCAAGCATATTTTGCCGTTCGTGTACATTGGTCAAGCGCAGATTGCTGCTGTTGGACAGGCTAACATTGAGACTGCAGTCACTAGTGACAGGATGCGAGTGTTTGATGTGGTGCTGGTGCTGTTGTTGTTCACCAATGACTACATGTTGTTGCTGTTGATGATGTGTATGAGCCGTGGGTTGATGAATAACCGATAGCGTGGGGGCTGTTTCCACCATATCGCTAGATGGGGGCGATGGGGTAAGTGATACTACTACAGTATCTCGATGCAATGGGGAAATTTCTGCGATACCTCTACTTCCAAGCGAGGCGGCAGATAAGGTTGCCATTGCTCCATTGATGGGTGGCAACGTTAACACCGTTTGATTAACCATACTGCAGCTACCTGGTGAATTTAATGATACCGACCCAGCTGATACGGAGTGGGGACTCAATATGGGGCTATGCGGTAATTGAAGGTGAGAACTTTGTCCTCCAGACGTTGAAGAGGACGTCGGCGTTGTAGTTACCAAAATATCTCTGTGATTGGGGTCATATGGTGATTCATAGCCAGTAACAACAACATTCTCCCTAACAACAGTACCATTACCCATCGTTACGCGTGGCGAAAGGCATATAACTTGCTTCTGTGATTCAGATTGGTGCATTTGCAGAGTTGTTCTACCGCCACTGCCAGTAAGCCCGCCGTGCTCTGTTTTAGAGGTAGGAATGGGAGGTGACTGCAATTCTGTAGAATGACTATAGGCTGACTGCGGTGAAAGTGCACCGCACGGACTCGGAGATCCAGTTTGAAGTTCACAAGCTACCACCATCCCAGAGAGTGTGTGCGATGGCGGGGTAACATAATTGTGCGGTGGTGACATTGGCATACCCATCGAAGGCAGCTTGTCATATGATGAGTATGGCGACTGGACGCTGCTAAGGCTACTTAAACTGAGCCCTCCCAAACTGTTTTGATGTGGCATTGCTGCGAATGGTCCCACACCTCCTGACGAAGAATTACTATTACTACTTGTACTGCTACCAATGCCATTGCCACCGACACCCACGCCGCCGCCGTTTATGTGACCGCCATACACAAATTTGTCAGACATGGTCGAAATGGGTGGTAGCGGTTGCAGCGGTGTCAGAGTGGCATATGAAGACGTCGGACTAAAGCTTGGAGGAGACATGCGTCCATTTACTGACGTCAATGTTTGGTACGTGGTCGGCTCTAGTGAGCTGTCCCCAACCACTCCCAGCTCAGGACTGAGCATCTGAGCAGCCGAGCCGCGGGAATCTTCATGCTGCTGCACAATCACCGATAACACTTCGTGATGGGATGTCTGGTGATGATGGCTGGGTGTTTCTTGTACAGAATATTGGGCATTTTTATGTTGATTGTGCAATCCTCCCAGTTGGCCAAGATGTTGCTGATGGTCATGATGTTGAGAGTTCTGTGCTGCTGAATTTCCACTCTTTCTGTTGCTACCACTATAGTGATTTTGCAGCAACTGTTGGTGATGTTGTTGAACGTGGTGGTGGTGATGTTGATTTAAGGTCACCTCAACCGTATCCGACGATAGATCATCGATCGCATCTACACTGACGTTAACATCAATGCGTGACACATCTAAACTCCCACTATTACTGCCATGATGTAAGTGTGCGCTAACCAACAAATTGCTGGTTTCTTCCCTTCTTCGCTTGCCACTACTATTATTACACACTTCGTTCGTATCCAATATCAGATCCTTATGCTCTTGCTTTACACCAATAATATTTACATCACTTGAGTTGGGCGATGAGCCAACAGCTAACTCATCTAGGGTAACATTGGAGCCTACAAATTCGACAGGACTTCTGCCATGTAAACGTTTCTCAGGGAGCTGGCGGTGATGGTCTTGCTGACGTTGGTGGCCATTTCCTATTTGGAGCAATTGCTCATGGGACATCTCTACATGATATTGATTGTTTGGGTGTTGATCTAGGTGATGATTTGGAGCGGAAGCAGTCGCTGTTGCCTGAAACGTCGAATGTACTGGACTGTGGCTGAGACCATCAATTATAGTTCGTACCATTACGACTGGACCGGCTCCCTCTACGTTGGTGATAGTGCCATCGCTGGTTGTCACTACTGTATGCGCCACAACATTATGCTTATCTACGGCAACGTTGTGTGCAGATATCGGAGGCGACGAGGTGCGGTTCCCAACAAAAAGCGTCGTATTATTCGGCGATGACAGATGATTGACGCTGAAGTTGACCTCACGACGGCCAGTTACGGATGAGGCTGTAGTAATCAAATCGTTTGTGTCATTGGCCAATTGGCTAGTGAGCGACTGGTTGTCGATGATTTCGTTTAAGGAGTCCATACTCTTTCTGATATTGGAATTGTGTAAGTTTTTCGTACGCAACCCTTAAATTATTTACATCTACAGTTACTGGGACTTCGGAGGTGGCAAATTATTTTTCTATAAATTGCTCTCAACATTCACTAAAGTAAATTCGAAAAGTGAGTTTCAAACAAAAACTGCTTACCTTTAGGCACATCTGAAAAGAATAAATCGATTATCTGGGTTAGTAAGAAAAAAAGGACAAAACAAAGATATAGGTATGTACATATATAATATTCAGGGCAGTCAAGAGAAAATCCAGGGTAAAAACGTGTGAACCCGGTCCCCAAAAAAATGTTTCGAATGGTTTATATGGTACATATGTCTTCCCAATGGCGGTAGCCGGTGGTACGTGACCACCGTTCGGAAATGCGTAGGTTCAAATTTCCGTATATGAAACACCAAAGTGATAGAAAATTTTTTTTCTAAGGTGCTCCTGGGAAAGCTCATCATATGAAGTATCTGCCAGAACATCAACATGCATGCCAAAAGTAGGAGAAGGAGCTCGGCCAAATATCAAAAAAGGATGTTAGCACAAATTATGTATATATCTCAATGCATTCCTAATGTCGAATATTTGCTCATCGCTTTTAAAAGTAATTAAAATGTGATAGTTGATTTCCTATCATAAAATAAAAAGGTTTATGATGATAAATTTTCCTTCCCAAAAACCATTTAAAAACATTTCAGTAAAATTCACAGCGCCAAATAATAACGGTTAAAATGTAACTTAGTTTTTCGGGCAAAAGTAAAAGGCTTAAAACATAACTCCATCAGTTCAATAAATATAGAGTCGGCAGTGTAGAGGGGTATTGATCGCAACATACCCGTATATTAAGCCCCCTTTAAATACATATAGCGCAAATCAAACGTAACGTAAGTTCTGAACCAAGCACTTCAAGTCGTTATCCTATTCGAAAAAATATCAAAACAAAGTTATCTTCATGGGCAGTTGCAATTAAAGCTTGTGATGTCAAACCAAATCCTCTTTCCAAAAAAGGTAATATTGGAAACTACGATCCAAATCTACAAGGAAAAAGCTTGCCTGAAGTGGTAAACTTTTTATCTGTTCAGAATAAAAATTAAAAAATCGCTACTACTCATACCAATTAAAGATTTCTATGATGTTTTAGGATTTAATATTACGGTGGAAAATCGGGAATATTGGAATCGAGACATAAAAACACGTATATTTCGATTTAGTTATGCAAAGAGAAGAGATAGTTTATTTGAACAAACATAGGCTAGCTAAAGTGTTCTTTTTTTACAGTCTGCTATTATAGGTACATACTTAATTGGGCATATTTAGAATTGCCCCATACATTACGTCTCGTTCACAATTACAACATAGCCTCTGAACGAGGTATTCTTATAATATGTATGTAGTTATATAGCTACACAATGTTCTTTTACTATATACATATCGCACCCTAAATACAAAAGGGTCACAACTCAAAATGTACCTTCTGCTCAAATATGAACGAGACGTTATCAATAAAACGGTCCGCGGATGACATATGGCAAGAATAAATTTTTTGTTTTTTGGTAGGACTGTTATAAGCTTACATGGCAAATTTCAGCGTGATATGTCACATAGTTTGTTTTCTGTGCTTCTGTAAACAAGTCAAGCTCGAGTGTGGAAAATTTTGAGTTGTGACCCTTTTGTATTTAGGGTGCGATATGTTCAATCACATATTTTAAGGTAAAGGCAAGGAATAAAAATAAAAAAAATAGAGCAAACGGTTGGCTATTTGTACACATGCATGTAAATAATCAATTAAGTCCAAGTTTCTTTCAAAAATATTCCAGTTTGATTTTATGCAAACTTTTTGTCAAAGAATCTGCGATTATTTTATCTTAAGATACATGAATTAACTTTATTTCAATTTCAATTTATTTGATTTGTTTTGTACATAGTAAGACAGAGTCTTGTGGTAGTACATCTTCTTATAATTCTAGAATACGAGGATGGTATACATAGAAATGCTACTTAGATTTAAAACTATTTTAACTATTAAACTTATAGACTAAAACTTAGAGTAGTAAGTGAGAAGAAGAGAAAGATGGTGGGAATGGGAGAAGGAAAGGGGGATTTAAGGTTAGAAGTAGTTAGAAACTGCAGTTTTAAAACACCTTGCTTGTTTTATAAGTTTTATTGTAGTCGGTATAGAATTCCATAGTTTTATGGCACTAACAAAGAACATGCGTTCTGATTCCAAGTAAGTGTAAGTCGGAACAATTAGATTCAATGTTCGGGTGCACTGGCATTGTTTAATGTTTTTATACAGTTACAATGGTTTTTGTGTGTATATTAATTTATGCAGGAACAAAAGAGAGCGTATTTTGAGATACGAGTCGAGGTTATGATCGAGGTTATGAGTAGATAGATGTATGGTCATATTTCCTTTTTTCAAACACGAAACGCGCTGCATTATTTAAAGCGGTTTGGAATTTTTGTTTCGAATTATTATCAAGCCTGCAATATACTAATTCAGCGTATGATACATGAGGAACAATGAGTGATCTAACAAGTTTTAATTTAGTTTGCCGTGGCAGTAAGTAAGCAGTACAATATAGCTTTCTAAGAATATTATATACCTTGTTCACAACAAAGTTTACATGGTCAACGCATGATAATCTTGAATTTATTCTGAAACCCAGGTTAGTTACTATGTCATCAAAGTTAATATTTACTTCATTAAGTAATATTGGCGGCAAAGAGCTAAGGTCATACATTGAATGAGAAATAGCAATCGACTTCGTCTTTGACTCATTTAATTTCAAGTTGTTAGATTTGGACCATTTAGAAATACGAGTGAGGTCTTCATTAAGCCTTGCTATCAAATCTTCAATAAGACCTATTGGCCTTGACAGGTAGATCTGGGTGTCATCAGCATAAAGATGAATCGACGAATTTTGGCAACACTCAACAATATCATTAATGGAAATGCAAAATAAAATTGGACCTAAAATAGAGCCCTGCGGCACACCTGACGTAATTGGTTTTAGACTTGAGTAGTTATCACCACACTTAACTTGTTGTAGCCGATTCGAAAGGTAACTTTTTATCAGTTGCAGAGAAAATGCTCCAAACTTATAGTGATAGCACAATTTTTGCAGTAAAATGTTGTGATCAATAGTATCAAATGCTTTTGAAAAATCGAGTATACTACTACTCTCTAGTGATTGCAGTTACTTTATTTCTTGCCACACGATATTTTTGCCACGAGTGAGTGTTTCTATCATTTTTCCATTTCTTATATGCTTTGCTACGCTCTCTAATTAAAGACAATATCTCACGCGTAAACCATGGTTTCCTATTTCCGCGGACTTTAACTTTACGCAACGGAACAAACCTATCAAATAGATGGCTGACTAAAGCATTGAAATGTTGCACTTTTTCATCCACTGTTGTGAATAACCGACACATATTCCAATTAAGCTCGGCAGCCTCCTTATTTAAGAGACCATGCTGAATAAGCTTAAAGTCTCTAAAAAATATCTCCTTTACTTGGTTGTGTCTGTTGAACTGGATGTTGTAAGATAAGAAATCAACTCGTGGTCGGAAACTCCAGCCATAGGAAGTTGATCAATATGACTGACGTAATCTCTGTCACTGACGCAAAATACATCCAAAAGACTTGGTTTGCAGTGGGGTGCAAAGCGAGCAGCATATTCATTAATTAAGGAAATTCCTAATGATTGGAAACTATCTATCAAACTCCTGGAAGAAAAATTATCACAAAGAAGGTCTACATTTAAATCACCACACACAATAATATGTTCATAGGAGATGTGGAATTCCGCTAATTTATCAAATATCACTGAGAGGTCATTTCTATTGCTAGGGTTGTAAATGCATGCAACAAGACATTTGGTATTGTTATCATAAAATTCAACAAAAATGTATTCGACTTCTTGAAAATGATCTGATCTACAGATCTCTTTCCATTTAAAATTATTTTTAAAATATAAAGCAATACCACCTCCTCGAGTCTTCGTAGTCCTATCACATCTAATAATAGTGTAGTCGCACAGGGAATATACATTATTATCAATATGGTCTTTAAACCATATCTCTGTAATACATATTAAGTCAATGCTCAAATTATCAAAAACAAAATTTAGATAGTCAATTTTTTCAGCATTCAAACTTCGCGCATTCAACTGACAGACATTAAACCCATTGTAGCGATAAGAAATGAGTTTAAGCAATCCTCTTGCATGTTCTTTGTCTACTTGTTTTGCTATTTCATTACGCATTGACAGTTTATGGTTGGGAGGATACGCAAGGTGGAGGAATTTAAATAAAGCAAGATGATAATGAGATAGATAGGAATGAGATCAAAATAAAAAAGATTACATTGTAAAGCCAAGAATATGAAAAGTACAAATGAGATGAACGAAATAGAAATGATACTAAAATAAAAATGATTACAATGCAAAGCAAAGAGTTTGGAAAACATAAATGATAAATAAGAGAATAAACTTAACGCAGACATAACATTAATAATATAACGCATAAATGTTTTTGTTTTTACATATTAGCAGTTGCAATGCTCTCTATACTCGTTTTTTCAGTTATAAGTACAGCATCAGTTTGGGATCGAGCTCTAACAAACACTGGCCCACGAACAGAGAAAACTGACGTTAGACGCTTTTGCTTTTTACACTGCATAGCCAAACGCATTAGTTCACGATTTTTTCTCGTAAGACATTCGTGGATAAATAGCTTCCCTTCAATACTGACGCCGACATCACTAAGAGAAAGTGCCCGTCTCTTATCTTTGCAGAATTTAGCTACAGCTTTCAACAGTTGAGAGCGATCTGCAGCAGAGCTCAATTTGACTATAATTGGAGCTACGCTTTTATTGTTTGGTCGTAACCCGAAAGCAGAACGTACAGGCGCTAGTTTTACATGAAGCGTTTGGCACAGCTTGGAGAAATCATTTAGAATGTCCTCATCTTTTCTTATAGGCAACCCACTAACAATAACATCTGTTGATATTGCGTTGTTCTCGTATACATTTAGTTGTTCGGTAAGTGCATATACCTCGCTGCGCAATTTGTCTACATTAGCACATTTCTTTTCAGTTATTTTTACCCGCTCTTCCATGTGCTTAACTGCCGACTTCAGGTTCATAAGATCCGCTGACAACTCACTGAATCGCTCCATTACTCGCCCTTCTGATTATCTTAATCGTAATGTTAGCTCTTCAATGATGCTCTGCTTTTGTGACTCTAGGCGACTCTCAATTTTCGCAAACCACGCATTGAGAGTAGCGCTTGATGCATCGGTACTAAGGGACTTACTTTGTACTGAAGGTGTTTGCGGGGATGGTGACAATTTGTTCAAGGCCGTTGTTCGTGTTGACATTTTTGGCATGTTAGTAAATTCAAACAATTTAACTGGTGAAACAACAAGGTTTTTTCGCAGTATTTCAAGTAGTTATGTTACACTTTATTATGATTTTGATTTACCCGGACAAAAGAACCGCTTGTACAGGATTTACTCAGTTTTTTTAGTAAACTAACACTCAGTGGATTAAATAAAATTACGGATTAAACTGCAACTACTCAAAAACATGTCTACTCAGTCTGCTGATACATTTATTTATTCATTATTTTTAATTCATTATTTTTAAGTCTTTGAATCAAATACTTAAGTTGGGTGGGTGCGTGTTTTGTAGCATCCGAATATGAATTGTTGTTGGCCTAATCCTCAGCTCCTTTGTTGCTCCTGGAAAAATTACACGTTGTAGGCCCTTCAGCCAAGCTGCTTTCTTGAGGGCGGCAACTATTGCCATGAACTCGGTTTGTGTAGTAGACAAGGTAATCTACATCTGCAGCCCATGATACTGCACCACCCTGAAGCAAGAAAACGTAGCCAGTTGTGGTTTGAGCTGTGTACAAATTACCAGTATGATAGGCATAGTGTATCTCTTATCAATGGTTCCAAAGTGCTTTATTGCCCAATGCGCTTTACTTGGGTTGGTTCCAAATCGACTCAAGATGTCGATCCTGCGCCTTGTCCATTTTGCAGCAAACAGTAAACTACCATACTTGCTTGCATTCTTATATATACGGTTTCTGTGACATTTCGTCAACTTTTGGGTCGGGTCTAGTAGCCTCGAGATTTTTTTTATTCCTATTTTATTACATCTGTCCATGGAGACTTAGTAATTTTTATAGCCTGGCTGGCTGGGAGATAATTTGTTACTTGAAATCAGCTCTTAAATAACATGTTTCAATGGATATTTACATAGCTTAGATTTACTATATTAGCAACAATAATATACTTAGATATAGTTTGTCAAAATAGTTTTTGTATCTGCTAATATTGTTGGTGTGATTCCCTTTAGTCTTAATTTCTGCGTCAGCTCCATGTGCGGTATTTTTTGTACCTCTTTGTTCGAAAGAGTTAGTAATTTTTGTGTGTGTTTCGTGTTGTATTTTTGGATTACATCTTTTATAGGATAAATTTTTGCGGTCGCGGTGTAAGTCTTCATTTGTTGTATACTAGGGCGCATTTACGGTAGTTCTTAAGATTTTTGATTGAAGTCGTTGAATTGATTTGCTTGCTGTACCCATAGTTCTATGCCGTATCTCCAGATGAGTATTATCATGGTCTTATATTTTAATAGTTTGTTGTATACTGACAGTTTTGAGTCCTTATTGAGTAGCCAATACAGTTGACTAAATCTGTTTTCACTTCGTTTCTTTTTTGGATTATCTGGTCCCTCCAGGTCAGTTTTGCGTCATTTACCATTCCCAAGTATTTGGCTTTTGCCTTTTGAGTGATGACTGTGTTATTAATTGTTCGCGTACGATGGTCAAGTGTGCGATCGGTATATATTACTTGGGCCAATTTGTCTGCGTTTACTAGGATTCCGCATTTTGCGAACCAAGTTAACATTGCGTCAATTAGATTTTGTAACTTCGATGAAGTGACATTTATATTCTTATCACACGTAATTAATATGTGCAAATTATATACGACAATGGTCCCAATACGCTGCCTTGTGGTACTCTGGCATCCATTTTTAATACCTCTGAGCATTCTTCTTATTGTTTAACATAGATGTACCGGTCGCTTAGGTAGCTTCGCTGCAATAGATAGTAGTAAAGTGAAAATATTTGTTTTAACTTATATAGTAGTTATGTGTGCCACACGCTGTCAAAAGCCTTCGCTATGTCGAGATAAAATGCGACATAGTAGTTTTTCCTGTCAATTTCATTTATAATTTTGTTAGTTACTCGGTGCACTTTTTGAATGGTCGGATGTTTATGTCGGAATCCAAACTGGTGGGAGGGAATTATGTTCCTCGCTTGTATGATGGGGTCAAAACGACCATAGATCAAGTTTTAAAATAGTTTTGAAAGAAGTGGTATGAAGCTGATAGGTCAATATGCCTCTTATGATGGTCCTTATTGGGTTTTGGCAAGGCTATTATTTCTGAAAATTTGCAGGGAAGTAGAAAACAGTTTAGTCTAATGGATGAGTTAAAGATGTTTCTTAAGTATATGATTCTATCGTCGTATAATTCTTTAAATATTTGTCCATTGATATTGTCATATTCAGGAGATTTTTTTTGGGCCATACGATTTTGCGCCGAATTTCGTCCGATACTACTCTCTTGGTTGGTGTGTTGGCTGTCTCAGATGTAGCAGGCAGGTTATAATTTCGAGTGTCCTTTTGATTTGTGAATGTTGGTGGGGCGTTGTTTTCTTGATCTTCGATGTTGAGCGCCAGAGTGAGTAGTTATTGCTTTTTGTTGGATCTAGGTTGGACAAACAGTTCAGCATTTTTTTGTCCTTGAAGTCCATTTCTTTAATGCCCTTTGTCATCTTGTTAAGTTGTGCTTTATTGGCGGGATGTCTTGTTGTTTGCCACTCTTTGCTTAGTCTTCTCATTTCAGCTCACCAGACATTACAGTGGTGCGTGTAGAAGTAGAAGTATCTACATACTATTTGGTTTCTGCATACATGGCCCACGAAAATGCAGCACCTCCTAAGGAAGTGAGGCGTTTGGTGGACTCAACTTCATTTAATAAAGAGGCGACGGCAATGAGAGACATACCATTTGGGGAAGCAGCGAGATAAATGATCGAGGTGAGTCACTTTTTGATGTCATTATAAGTCGAAATCTTCTTATTTGGAACAAGGGCAACACCCCCACGTTTGTATTTCCAGCATCGGAAACATCAAACGGTTGGGAGGAGGTTCTTGATATCACACTCTCAACTAATTCGTCTGCCATTAGGCTTGATAATTGGAAGGTTTCTCAGAGAAACTCTCTCTCGGATCACAGATTGATCCTTTCGAAATCAATTTGGCCAAATCAACCACATCTCCCCATAGGAACCCTAAAAAACCAACTGGTCTCTGTTTAATAGGGTTTTCAATAATAAATTGAACAAACGAACTTTTCCCTACTCATCCACTGATCAACTGGACAAGCAGGTGGAACACTTGCAGCGATCCAATCAGACGGCCTTCCAAGTGGCTTGTCCAGAATTTTTTAGCAAGAAAGACTTTCCTCCCTGCTGGAGCAAGACGCTACCGACTTGAAAAAAAAGTTAGGAGGGTTTGCTACCAAACTAAAAACTTTAAAAATTACCGTGCAATTTTGAAGGAATACAGAAAAGCCATTAAATATGCGAAACGCAACTCCTGAGAGGAGTACTGCGAGTCCATTGAATCCGTGAAGGGTTCTGCCAGGCTGAGCAAGACCACTCCTGCAGAACTCTTGTAAAAAGGTTGGATGGGGAGTGGGCTGAATCTACAGAAGAATCTTTGACTATCCTGGTGAATAATCATTTTGCGGAAAATTGTCGACACAAGTGGACAGGTAGGGCTACTCGATGTTTCCCTGGAATCTATCCTGTCAGTTGACAGAATCACGTAGGCAATAAATAGTTTTTCTCCTTTTAAATCTCCTGGTTCTGACGAAATCTTGCCTGTGAGGCTTCAGAAAACAAGTACCTCGGTGGTTCCTGTCCTGCAAGAAATCTACTGGGCGTGTATCGCTCCTAAACACGTCTCCGCTAGCTGGAAGAAAACGAGGGTTGTTTTCATACCCAAGGGAGGAGGGGTTCCGACTCGGCCAAGGACTTTAGACCTATAAGTTTTACCTCATATATCCTTCAAGTGCTTGAAGGATTGATTGATCATCATATCCGAGAGCACATCGAATCCAAATTATCTCCAGCGCTTACCTGAAAGGGAAATCCACAGAATCAGCCTTACACGCGGTCGTAGGGACTGTGAAAAAATCTCTGGAAGACAAACAATTCACTTTGGCGGCCCTTATAGATATAGAAGGTGCTTTTAATCACATCAGTGCGGAGTCAATTACCACTGTATTAGATAGACTAGAGGTGGAAAGACCTATCTGTCTCTGGATCTCGTCTCTGCTTGGCTGCAGGGAAGGTAATGCGGTCGGAAGACTGACTAAAGCCATTAGATTCGTTCACAGAGGGACGCCGTAGGGTGGTGTCCTTTCGCCCCTACTTTGGCTAGTTGATTTTGACGAAGTTCTGATAATGTTAAATAAGGGTGGGGCTTAGGTAGTAGCATACGCCGATGACTTGGTTCTGATGGTGTCGGGACCGTTTTCCTCTGGCATGGCTGAGATTTTGGAAAGGTCTCTTGCTGTACTCAATCGCTGCGCTACCACTTGCGGCCTCCGAGTCAACTCTGACAAAACGGAGCTGGTGCTATTTAGCAGAAAATATAAACCTCCACCCGGAATTGGATAGTATTGATCTGGACAAAGTTTATTTTCTACAAGACGGCGCTGCGTGCCGCGAAACTATTGATCTTTTACGGGAGAGTTTCCGGACCGTTATCTCTCGAAGAGGTGATCACAATTGGCCACCGAGATCTTGTGATTTAACATCTTGTAACTCTTTTCTGTCGGACTACGTGAAAGAGAAGGTATTTCGCCAACAGCCCAGTCGATTCAAGACTACAAAGATGGAATTCGTGAAACTATCGATGACATAATGGAGCCGCTTTGCAATTCGGTTATGGAAAATTTCATGAAAAGGATATTGTCCTGTGAGCGTAGTCGTGGTGGTCGTTTGTCTGTTGTTTTTTTCCACTATTACCAGCATACCTTCCTCCTTATAATGAAATAAACATCCGATAATTTTTGAATATAAAAATAACACCTCTTATTAAAAACCCTTTAGAAGTCAATCAGGTCTGGCTTCTTTTTCATGTCAGTGAGGTAGGTGAGCTCACCAGTGCTTACATGGTCTCTTTTGTTTATTTTATCGGGTCGAGTAATTCGTTGCCTTTTATATTTTTTTTATTGTAGTCGCCTCCGGCAATAAACCGGCTGCCAAGAGTTCTCAGGTAGTCAAGATATTGGGTAGACGTGTTGTTGTATTTCGGCGGGGAGTAGGTGCTGGATATTGTCAAGAATCCGGATTGATTTTTAATTTGAATCGTCGTAGCTTCAATGTTATCTCTTTTGTAAGGGGCCATTTCTATTCGGTTTGTCGTATAATTACGGCTGTGCCACAATGCGCCTTGTTGCTTGGATGAATGGTGTGAAATAATTTATAGTCAGAAATTTTAACGTAGCTTGTCAAGTGAGTTTCGGCCACTAGTAAAATATCTATTTCGTAGTCAAGTGGGGAAGATTTGAGTCCATGAATATGCTGGCATATGCCGTTTGCGTTCCAAAATTTTATTATATTTTTTAATTTATTTTGTCTGTTCATTTAGTTTTGTAACAAGGAGTGTGATTATGGACATCACGTTCGCCATTGGTGCTATAATTTGTTTCATCATATCTTTAATTTCGTGGATTACATTATTTGTTGTTGTGAGTTCAGGTAATATGGCGTATGGGTAATAAAGCTGCTGTTTCGGCGAATGTTAAGTTAGGTGTGACGGTTGATGGTTGCGATGGCTTGTCTTTTGTAAATTGTGTGGATGGTTGCCTATGCTCTGAGCAAGCGTACGGTAACATACAAACATAAATATGTATGAGTAAGGAATCGCTAATTGTTTGACTAATGAACACCTGAGGAAACGCGCACGCTGATATCAAACGGGAGAAAGTCAATACTAACAAATTTGACATCGTATTCTTCCGATGTTCTCTTTGCTTCAAAAAGCGGAGCAATGGAGTCAATGGATGACATAAAAGCTCGATATGTCTACGGCAGAGGACCATAGGCGAAGGAACCAATTGTGGTTAATAGACACAAACGCGCCACAGATAGACACATAAGAAAACAAGACTATAGCAGAAAATTGGCAACGCATATGGTAGAACTAGGTGTGGGTGATTAGAACGACCCACTTCATGGACGCCGTTCTGTGCCCTACGGAAGTAATGCAGAAAATAGTTCCGGAAAGGGAGTCTCCGCAAAGGAGGAGGATGGATTGTTTTAGTGGCCACAACACTCAACGCAGTAGACTACGATTTGCCTATTTTTGATTTTTGGAGAATTTTTATAGAAATTATTTTGTACATATGTATCTTATTTAAATATGTATCACGCGTAAAAGTAGATAATTTTATACTTACCATAGATTGCTCCAACTAGGAGTTAGAGGATCTTATATGTACTATATATATGTACATAATATTTGTACTTACCTATTAAGGTTAATACAAATATATGTCCTTTATTTTTTATTTATTCAATGAAACTTGCTGTCTCCCAGTCGATATTCCAAATATTGTACTTACAAAAGCAAAATACCTTCGTGGGCGCAGAAGCAGCAGCATGCGAAGCGCCAAGCATTCTAAAATGTTCTAAAGGGTGGTTAAATTTCAAGAGCCGATGTTGAATGTGAACCACACCTAAACGTCCAGCTTTTTTCTGCATTTCATTTGATATTTTTCTACTTCAGACTAATTCAATTTGAACCATGGAAAGATACACAATCTAACAACCTGTTACAGTTATTCCGGCTTATTATGAAAACGGGCGTTCAAATGAAAATGCATATCGCGCACTTCGTGATTTTGTGAAGATGATGATGGCACATTTCCACTTCCGTGGATTCGTCAATAAACAGAAATACCGCATTTGGCCGAAAAACCAATGCACCCACAAAGAGTGACTGTTTGGTGCGGTTTATGGGCCGGCGGCATCTTTGGGTCGTATTTTTTCCAAAATGAGGCCGGTCAGGCACTTACTGTGACTAGTGTTCGCTATCGTAAGATTATAACGAACTTTTTATGGCCCGAATGGGGAGATATGGGTGTGGACGATATGTGGTTTCAACAGGACGCTGCCACTTGTCACACAGCTAACGAAACAAGGTCGCTTTGGCGCGAAAAATTTTATGGCCCAATAATCTCACGTCGCGGCGATGCCAATTGACCGCCAAGATCTCATGTGGTTCGACACCGGTGGACTTCTTTCTTGGGATTATTTGAAATAAAAGGTGTACGCCGATAAGCCAGCAACAATTCATGAGCTAAAGGATGAGATAATTCGGCACATTAACAGCATAGAACCTCAATTATGCCTTAACGTCATCGAAAATTTCGACCATCGGATGGAGGTGTGCCGCCGAGGCTATTTGGCCTATATTTTGTCCCATACGTAATTGAGCCATACCAATATTGTCATAATAAAGAGAAATAACAATAATTTCCTAAACAAATTGTATTTTATTTAAAATCAGCACCGGCCCTTGAAACTTAACCACCCTTTATAATATCTCATAACCGCAAGCGCATATCTCTCAAAGCAAGGCGCGTTCATTGATAAAACGATCCCATTACGTCTTCCCTCACGCTCCAGAGCCATCCATAAGCCTTGATTTGTTGAACTGGCAATTTTTGTCGTGGCAAGTGCCTGCATCCTCCTATATTCATATGTACCATATACATATACCTATATATGTAAATATAATATGTCTTCTAAATGCCCGACAGAATGGTGACAGTCGTAGCGAATGGTGATTTTTAAAACATGGTTACCTCTTCGACATTTTGTGCTATTAAAAATGGCAAATCCATTCTTTTTTGTTCTCTTATAGAAAATAATTACTTAAGATATATATTCACAGTATTAATAACATATTACAGAAATTGCTTTTTTTACTGTAGTGTTTTAAATTTGAGAATTACCGAATCATGCTGTTTTTCTGTGCGCCCTGCACGGCTCTTGCTAGGCTGCGTCGTACAGCGCTTTCTGAGCGGGCACAAAACAAAAATTTTGTTGCCCAAAATATAGACGTATTTGGCAAGTAAATAAGTATATTTCGCGTTATTCTAATTCCCAGTACTGAGCTCAAGTCCTTCATTTGAAAATTGTGGCACAAATTATGTTTCAACTTGCATTCCATAGCGCTATCGTTGCTTAGAAAGAGTACGTCGTCGACATAAATGACGACAGCCAAACTTTTCATTTCCACACTGAACGATTTCATTATAAACGAAATCAACACATAGTAGCGAGCCATTCCAGTTCTCATTCCAAGCTCTACTGGATATCTTCATTCAAGATCTTCAGTTCGGCGCCTGTTAGAAATAACAAGTGAGTCAAGTCCTTCTCTACCTGATTTTTCCAACGCAAAGAACGCCTTCCTTTTCCTCTGCTGCCAGTAGAAGGTACCGCATCGAATACTTTCAAGGTCGGAGCTTTTGTATCCATTCAGACGACATGACGCAGACAGCGTAGCCGCTGGATCTTTATTCTATGTCGCCCTTAAGCTCATACAGCTCATCGTTCCATCGCCAGCGATATTCGCTGCTGCCAATGTGCAAAGGTCCAAAAATCTTCCGCAGAATCTTTTCCTCAAACACTCCAAGCGTCGCTGAATCGGATGTTGTCATCGTCCAAGCTTCTGCGCCATACGTTAGGATGGTCATGATGAGAGCCGTGTATAGTGTTAGTTTTCTTCGTCGGGAGAGGACTTTACTACTCACTCCAAGGTAGCACTTGTTGGCAAGAGAGATTCTATGTTAGATTTCAAGGCTGACGAAGTCTGTCAACAGTCAACGAAATCTGTCAACAGTGACGTGGATGGCGATACACGAGTGCGCCGACTGTTTGATTGATGATATTAGGTACTTAACGGCATACGTCAACAAGTGTACGCTCTTATAAAATTTTGTGCGTGAGCGATTAAGTTGTGCGGCTCGCACTAACTTTTCCGGCATCCAGTCTGTCTGAAACCTCGTTACATAAAAAGACACTGACAAGGTCCAATCACTTGGTTGATGGTGGGCTTCAACCTTTCACACAATACGTTTGCTAGGACCTTATACGAGATATTTAGAAGAGTAGTCCCGCGGTATTTGCACATATTGAAGTATCCACTTCTTGTGGATTGGGCAGAGCACACTTAAATTCTAATCAGCACGCATGCTTCGATCCGACCATATTTTGCATAAGAGCTGATGCATTCCACCTTACCATCTCCACACTACCGTGTCTGAATAGCTCAGCCGTGGACTCTCGCGGCTTTGTCGATATTTAACGCGCTTTCACTATTCTCCCCTCGTCAGTCCGAGACATGTTGTTTCAATGCTCATGCATGCGTGTTGTTCGTTGGTACTTTCTGAGAGGACGAGTGAGAATCTTCTGGCTTTATGTTGTGGTTGTTGCTTTCCGATGTCTAACATACTTTGAGTAGTTAGATGTACGTGTTTTGCTGCACAGTGGCGTGTGCATAGTCTGGCTGAACATTCCGTTCTTGAACACTCTGGCACTGAAGTCTCCAAGCACGATTTTTATGTCGTAGCGGGGTCAGTGCCCATGAAAACATTCCAGACACTCATAGAAGAAAAAACTTTGGTCGCATCGTCCTTCTCTTCAAATGAGCGAGATGTTGAAAAATTTTGGTTTCATGCGAATTATTTTGAGACGCTCGTCCATGAACATGAACGACAGTACTTGGCGACGAAGTTTCTCTCTCGTTATGAAGCGGTAGTAGACGTCAAAAAGTCCAATGTTCTTCTTGCCTTGCCCCGTCCATCGCATCTGTTGAATGGTAATGATGCCAGCCTTTAATCTCGAGGACATCAACCAGCCGGGCACCTTTCACATTAAAGGGCCGGATATTCTTCGTATATGCCCTCACATCATAGTCCTTACTTCCCGGCTTCGCCCAAGTATACTGGGGTAGCTTTCCAGTACGTTTGAGAGAGAAGTAAGGTGAGAAAGGGATGCAACCCAGGGTATCTGGTTAAGCGTTGGGCTTTGGATCTGCCACGGTGAAATCCTCCCCCAACGAAAAACCGCAAAAAACCTCGGATGAAAAATGCCTACTCTTATGACGAGTCCTGCGAACGTGCTGGGAAGCGGCCTCTGCCCGCCCGGATGATGTCTTCGGAAGAGCAGAAGCTGACATCACTGTCATTCAAGAGATGCGATGGACGGGGCCAGGCAAGAAGAACATTGAACTTTACAACGTCTACTAGAGCTGCCATGTAAAGTGAAAGTTTAGAATTAGGCCCATTCCCTGACGGGAGATAAGGCAGCTATTAGCTAGCAGAAAGATAGGAACAGAATGGAACGATACGGTTATATAAATATATATAATTGGCGCGTACACCCTGTTTGGGTGTTTGGCCGAGCTGTGGGCTATTGGTGGGGTGTGATGTTGTACCACAAATGGAGGGATCTACAGTTTCAAGCCGCCTCCGAACGTCAGATATTTTTATGAGGAGCTTTTTCATGGCAGAAATACACTCGGAGGCTTGCCATTGCCTGCCGAGGGGCGACCGCTATTAGAAATATGGTTTTCTTAATTTTGGTGTTTCACCGAGATTCGAACCTACGTTCTCTCTGCGAATTCCGAATGGTAGTCACGCACCAACACATTCGGCTACGGCGGCCGCTATTATGGTGACTTGTAGCAAATGAACTGCTCAAGAAATTTGACGGAGGGGCACCAAAACTAGTGGCATATGCAGATGACATAGCTATATTAGTTACGGGAAAGTACCTGTACACCATCAGTAATGTGATGAATAACTCACTTACAATGGTACACCAATGGACATCTCGCACAAGGCTAGGGATAAACGCCGGAAAAACGGACATGGTACTTTTAACCAGGAAGTACAAGCTCCCGACGTGGAACATCCCGAGGCTAGACAACAACGAACTACTTCTCAAAGATCATGGAAGGTACCTCGGAGTAATACTAGACAGTAAATTGCAGTGGAAGCGCAATGTTGAGGAAAGGGTGAAAAAGGCCAGTAACACGTTGTACGCATGTAAATGAATGCTGGGCGTTACTTGGGGTTTATCATACTCGCTCATGCATTAGTGCTACACGGCAGTAGTTAGACCGATATTACTGTATGGGGCCTTAGTATGGTGAACTGCGACAAGAAAACTGACATACTTAATGCCACTAGAAAGGATTCAACCACTCGCTGCTCTGTGCATAACAGGAGCGATGGAAACCGCTCCAACGGCGGTGCTGGAAATGATTCTCAGCATGCCACCTATTGACCTTATGGCGGAAAACCTGGCAGGGAAATTCGCGAGGAGGTTGGTGGCTGCGGGAGTATTCACCAGCAGAACCTTTGGTCACATCTCAATAGGAAAGTGGAGCTCAGGTTGCACAAACTACATGACTCCGTACTTTAGTTGGGAGAGAAGGTTTCGCACTACAATTGAAGAGGAGGGATGGCACAAAGGCATGAAGCCTGGTCATAGAACTTTTCACATCTATACAGACGGGTCCAAAACTTCAGATGGAGTGGGAGCGGGTATTTACTGCTCAAAACTTGGGATTAAGCATCCTATGAAGCTGCCAGACCACAGCAGTATTTTCCAAGCGGAAGTTTTTGCTGTGGGGAAAACCGCAGAGCTAGCCTACACTAGACCAAGAAAGAACTCAACAATTAATATATACGTGGACAGTCAAGCAGCAATAAAAGCAATAAGCTCATATTGTATTAAGTCCAAAATTTTTCGACGGAGCAGGGAGGCCATAAAAAGGCTAACCGCAAACAGTAGGCTGCATATCTACTGGGTAACTGGTCACAAAGGCATTATGAACGACTACATGAAAAGGCGAGTGAAAGCTAGGTGGACTAATCTAACCACATGCAAAACAGCTAACGTCATGTGTAAAACTAACGACAAAAACTGACTCAATTCGTACTTACGCTCTCGCGAAAAGACTGCAGAACTATCATAGGTATGCTAGCAGGTCACAATCAGGGGATTGCTAACACGGACAAACGCAGAAAACGCAGAGAGGATGTTGAGGAAACTTTATAACACCTTCTGTGCGTTTGTGCGGAATTATAAAAAACGCGTTTAAAATGGCTGGGAGCCCCATTGTTTGAGAGTCTGGAGGACGTCTCAAAAGCGGATCTTCCAGCACTGCTTAGATTCGCCAAAAGCGCTGACATCCTACATGATGTCTACTTCAGGTATTCATAGAGGTCGATCTCCATCAGGCTAACCTAACCTAACCTGACGGAAGAGAAGGACGATGCGACCAAATATTGCTTTCATTAATGCCTTGAACGTGCATACGTTGACCGTGTGCTTGGTGACTTCAATGCCAGGGTAGGCAAGGAGGCAATTTTTCGTCCCACAGCAGAGAAATTTAGGCTGATCAACTTCGCGGATCTCAAAACTTGGTAGTCTGCAGTACAAAATTTTACCATAAAAACAAGCTAGGTGGCTTCTAAAGTTTTAATTTGGTATGTATGATCCGATGCAGCAACTACTCAAAGAACTTTCGACATCGGAAAGCTTCAGTCTCAACAGGCATCCAGTATATATGCTACTCGACTCTCACTCCTGAGAGATTACTATACACCCATCTGGCATACAGGAGCAATGGAACAAAATTTCCGGTTCTTTACGTACCGCTGCCGAAGAGATAATCGGCGATTTGGTGACTGACATCCAGAGCAAGCTTAAATTATTGAGGGAACACTTCTCGAACTTGCTAATTAGTGTTAGTTACGCATGTCACAGAGAATATGATACCCCAATCGTTGACGACGGGACTGTCAATCCGGTACCTGACCGTGACGAGGTAAGAATGGCGATAATGCGGCTAAAGAACAACAGGTCCGTGGGAACCGATGGACTGCCGGCTGAGCTATTCAAACATGGCGGCGAGGAGCTGGTAAGGTAAATGCATCAGTTCCTATGCAAAATTTGGTCAAATGAAAGCGTACTTGCCAATTGAAATTTAAGTGTGCTTCGCCAACCCATAAAAAGTATGATAGTACAAACTGCACCAATTACCGCGGTATTATATATTTTTTTTTTTTTTTTTTTTTTTTGTCGGGACAACTAGCAAGTGCAGCACTCAGACATTAATTGAGTCCATTGTACTA
>JAYXIM010010550.1:0-36577 GCA_037575425.1 Anastrepha fraterculus | reverse complement strand
ATAGTGTTCCCATCATGGCCATCCTATCGTATGGCGCAAAAGATGGGCGATGACAACATCCGATGAGGCGTCCCTTGGAGTGTTTAAGAGAAAGACTGTGCGGAAGATTTTTGGATTTTTGTATTTGTATTTGCTTTACGACGTCATAGACATAGCGCAACGAATAAAGACCCCGCGACTTCGTTAGCTGGGTCATGTCGTCCGAATAGATACAAAGGCGTCAGCTCTCTAAGTATTCAATGTGGTACCTGCTGGTGGTAGCATAGGAAGGGGAAAGCCTCCTCTTCGTTGGGCAGATGAGGTGAATAAAGGCTTGGCTTCACTTGGTGTGGTCAACTCAAACCGATTGGTACGGGAAAGAAACGACTAGCGCGCTTTGTTAATTTCGGCCAGAATCGCTTAAGCGGTTATCTCGCCAATCAAGAAGAAAAATAAACCATTTTTTTTGTATGGCCGGTATGCTGTGGATTCGTTGCGATAGCTCATCTACACACATTCAATAGATTTCTCATCCAACCATTGCTCGATAGCCTAATACTCTTAAGTGGGACAAATCTGGTTTCACGTTTGTCCATCTGTTTTCTGGAGTTTTGTCATTGAATTTGCATAGATAGGGTGCTATGACAGAAGCTTCAGCCCAACATTTTTTACCCAAACTTGCATTTATTATTGTATACAAGGGTGTCAAATATATAGTACAAAATTACCATCTAATCGACAAGTTCTCCCAGTCCTATTTAACAATATTCGTCAGGTTAAAATGACTCGAAATAAAAGTGCAAATCTTGTGATTAGGGAGTGCATCATACATTGGGAAAAATCAAGAATTCCAACAAAGGCATTTCCTAACTGCGTAAAGAAACTTGTTGATTTAGATCATGTTTGAGAGATTTAGAAAAAAAATTTAAGAAAACTAAGGCTACGTTTAAGAACTGTGAGAACAATTTCGAAATTGACCTTGATAATTTGTTTGATATAGTAACATATAGTGACATATAGTAACATATGTATATAGTTCCTCTCTCGACGAGCAAAACTAACACTCTACAAGACTCTCATCATGCCCATCCTAACGTATAGCGCAGAAGGGTGGACGATGACAACATCTGATGAAGCGACGCTTGGAGTGTTTAAGAGAAAGATTCTGCGGAAGATTTTTGGACCTTTGCACGTTGGCAACAGCGAATATCTCAAGCGATGAAACAATGAGCTGTATGAGTTTTATGAGGACATAGACATAGCGCAGCGAATAAAGATCCAGCGGCTACGTTGGCTGGGTCATGTCGTCCGAATGGATACAAACGCTCCGGCTTTGAAAGTATTCGATGCGTTACCAGCTGGTGGTAGCAGAGGAAGAAGAAGGCCTCCTATTCGTTGGAAAGATCAGGTGGAGAAGGACTTGGCTTCACTTGGTGTGTCCAATTCGCGCCGGTTAGCACGAGAAAGAATTGACGGGTATTAAACTCGGCCAAAATCGCGTAAGCGGTTATCGCGTCAGTTAAGAAGAAGAAGAGAAAAACTTGTTTGATATTACACATGATGATCCCTTGGGGGAACCTGTTATCCCTATAGGGCGCGTCCCCAGGTGGTGGATAGGGGAACGCCCCCCAGATATTGAAGGTAGGAGAGTAGGTCTCCCGCGAACCACACAGGTCGAAGACGTAAACTTCGTTAAAAAAACTCCTTCAACCTAAGGTGTGATGCGACCCGTGCCTATTGGGTGGGTTTGGCAGCCGGGGGACTAAATAAGGCTGTCTTCGTACGGAGCCCTCCTGATATCAGGCCGCCTCAGGTTGTAACGGTGGCCTTGGCATGGTATAGGGCGCTGCCATGGTCGACCGGATATTTCCCCTTTATCCTCTTTGGCCACCGCGCATGGCGACATGCGCAGCTCCCTTGGCGGGGCAGATGACCGTACGAACCAGATGAAATGAAACCACAAAAACTTAAAAATTCGGATGACGGGAAAACCAACACGGAACAAACGGACAAAATGACGGGAAAACATACCGACGCATCGACAGCACGGACTGATAAAAAACCAAACACGCGGACAGAACAACAGGACAAGCAAACAGACAGACAGGAGGAAGCGACGGACGCACTTAAAAAACAGTCAGACATTTGGACAAGACGTACAAGCAAGGACATACTGAGGATGACGGGGTCACCCTCAGAGGATGAGCTCTTGGCCTCCAGCCAAGAAACAGTTGAGGGCAAAGCTGTGGGCCACAGTACGCCAACAACTATAAATCAACCAACAACATCCGCTCAAGCCATGGGGCAAAAGTGTGATAATAAAGGTCCCTCGAGGTATAAACTTTACCAGAGGTCTCTCGCTATCCTTGGCAGGATTCGGAAAAACGAGACTGAAGGTACAGTTCATCCCAAAGATGAGACCGACAAGGCAAGATGTCAAAAGGTGGTTGATGAATACTTGGCATTCCAAGCCGCCAACAGGACAGATGCCAAGAAACGAAACAGCTCGCATGAGGAAACTGGGAAGGTAACAAAGAAGCACAAGATATCGGATCAGGGTGCAGTTGCCTCCAAACCTATCAAGCGATTTAGTGAGGTGGCACGGGACCATCTCCAAATGGCATTGGTAGACGAACCCTCTAACCGCGGAAAACCAGTGCTTGACAAATGGTCAGAGATTGAGGCACGGTTGTCTCGCATAGTCGTTGACCATGTCATGGCGAACCCGGAGGGCCAAACACCAGGTTTCGACTCGGTGGAGGTAGTCCGCGGTTACCGAGTCTTTAAATGCGATGACCAATTCTCATTGCATTTCTTGAAAAACGTGATTGGTAAAATCCAGAACAGCTGGGAAGGCTTGAAACTCAAGCTAATTCCGGCTAGCGAGATTCCACGAAGGCCGAGGGCTCGCATCTGGGTACCAAACATGGAGTTTGATGCCAATCAACTAGTCCCCTACCTTCAGGCGCATAATCGCTCGGTGCCGATGACCGATTGGTCGATCATCAAAGCGGAGGCTCCGCAAAGGCACAGCAGGTCATTCCTCCTTCTAATTACAGAAGAGAGTCTGGAACCACTGAAGAAAGTGCGAAACAAACTTCAGTTTGGGATCAGGAAGACCCAGCTGAAGATATTCCGTTCTGCAAACCCGGAAGAGGAGCAGGATGAGGTCGATGGTGACAACGAACTGCTGACTGGCATGCAGCTAGATGACACCGAGTCCGAAAAAGGAAACCAATAAACATGGGTTTAAAGGTTGTCCAAATTAATCTGCAGCACTCACGGTGTGCAACGGACAACCTAACCGTTCTCCTGGCGGAGGAGGACGTGGACATCGCACTTATTCAGGAACCCTGGGTGCGGAGCACCGAGGTGAAAGGGTTCACTGGGAAAACCTACAATGTCTATTATAAACGGATGGAAGGTAATCCCAGAACATGTATTGTAGCTAAAAAACATTTAAACACATTTTTAATTCCATTATATAGTTCACAGGATGTGACGACTGTTGAGGTGGAAGCCACTGACGGAGTCAGAATAACGCTTGCCTCTATATACATGGCACACGAAAGACCAGCACCGCCTGAGGAGGCTCGTAAACTTGTGCAGGAAAACCAGAACAAAACCCTGCTTCTCGAATGCGATGCCAATGCAAGGCATGCTCTATGGGGAAGCTCCGAAACAAACGACCGAGGGGAGTCTCTTTATGATTTCATAATTAACACTAACTTGTCAGTATGTAACAGGGGTAACACTCCCACTTTCACCTTTCCAAGTACGGAGTACTTCAGGGGATGGGAGGAAGTGATCGATGTTACCCTAATGTCTGAAAACAGCTCAGTAAGGTTAGACAATTGGAGGGTCTCTGATAAAAGGTCTTTTTCGGATCACAGCTGGATCCTGTACGATCTGGATCTTAATGTTGATCCGCCCTTACCGTATAGGAATCCACTAAGAACCAACTGGAAAACGTTCAGAAACATAGTCAATAAAAGGATAGGAGAGATTCCCATCCACAAAATCACTCTCACCGAAAACCTTGAGAGTAAGGTCACAACACTGGAGAAGGCATTAAGTAGGGCCTACAAAACGTCCTGCCCCATAAAATTTAGTAAAAAATCCCATCCCCCTTGGTGGAGCAGTGAGCTCTCAAAACTAAGGGAAAAATCTAGATCAACATTTAACTTCAGCTACTCGACAGCAAATTGGCAATTGTATAAAGAGAGTCGGAGACAGTACAAGAAGGCAATTAGGGCCGCCAAGAAAAAGAGCTGGAGCGAATTTTGTTCGTCAATCGAATCCACCAGGCTTCTGCCAGGCTTAGCCGTGTTCTGTCCAAAGATCATTCAATGGCTTCTTGGATCAAGAAGCCTGATGGTACTTGGACAGCTACGACAGAGGAATCGCTAGAACTTCTGGTAAACACGCATTTCCCGGGGTGCAGCGTCCACGAAAGTGGGAGGGGAAGTATCAGGCGGAGCCAATATAATCCACAGCACCTCGCAAAAGAAATAATTACACAGGAGAAAGTTGCATGGGCAATTAAATCTTTTTCACCTTTTAAATCTCCGGGGCCAGATGGGATCATCCCAAAGATGTTACAGGAAACCTTGGACTGTATCCTACCATGGCTAGAGGAAATTTTTAAAGCGTGTTTAAACCTAGGTCATATTCCAGATAGTTGGAAACTAGTCAAGGTCGTCTTCATTCCAAAAATAGGCAGGAGGGGACATGAATCAGCGAAGGACCCTAGGCCAATCAGTCTTTCGTCTTTCCTGTTAAAAACCTTTGAAAGACTTTTGGATATATATCTTAGAAGCTCTTTGGAGAGCTCTGGTATATCTACTGCACAACATGCGTACCTTAAAGGCAAATCTACGGAGACTGCGCTTCACGAGGTAATCCGAAGAATAGAGGGCTCTATAGAGAACAAACATTATACCATGGCGGCATTCTTGGATATAGAAGGCGATTTTAACAATGTTAGTACAGATGCGATCCAACGGGCGTTGATAGACTTAGAGGTGGACTATTGCATCAGTAATTGGGTCATCTCTATGCTAGAAACCAGGATCATCAAAGCTAATATGGGTAATATGAGTATAACCAAGAAGGACCACAGAGGCACCCCACAGGGGGGAGTATTGTCTCCACTTCTCTGGTTATGCGTTATTAGCAAAGTCTTAATAAAACTTAATAGATGTGGGGTAAAAGCGGTGGCGTACGCTGATGATGTGGTGTTAATGGCGTCAGGACTGTGTCCTAATACGATCAGTGGGATCATCCAAAGGGCATTAGGCGAGCTTAACTCTTGGGCCACAGGCTGTGGCCTAGGTTTAAACCCACGTAAAACAGAGCTTCTGCTTTTCACCACTAGATATAAGGTACCAACTTTTACCCTACCAAATATTAACGGACAAACTCTCTCACTATCACCCAGCGCAAAGTACTTAGGGGTAATTCTGGACTCCAAACTAAGCTGGAAATTAAATGTTGAAGAACGGGTAAGGAAGCCAGAAATTGCTTTATATGCCTGTAAACGCATGCTTGGAAGAAAATGGGGTCTTGAACCTAAGCATACATTATGGCTGTATAAGACGGTTATACGACCTATTCTATCATAAGGTTCGGTAGTTTGGTGGAAGGCTCCAGGGAGAGAGTACAATACCAAACTACTAGGCAGAATACAAAGATCAGCATGTGCAATAACGGTCGGTGAAATCAGATCATGTCCTAGAGAGGCTCTCAATGCACTGACACACGTTATTCCAATAGACCTACATATTAAGAAGACGGCAACCATAAGTGCATTTAGGTTAAACGAAGCGGGCCGCTGGAGAGAAAAAACTTATGGTCATGCTAGTCTATTATTGCGACAAACTCAGTTAATCTCGGTGAGAACTGACTACATCGTCCCGACGGTAACTTTCAATAGGAATTTTGCCACTCTCTTTCCAACTAAGGAAGAATGGAATAAAGGATTCTCTCTAAACAACTTCGACACTACAGTCTATACGGATGGAAGTAAAATGGGCTGCGGTGTTGGAGCTGGTATATATTCTCATAGACTTAAAATTGAGAAATCTGTGCGTCTCCCTAATACCAGCAGTGTCTTCCAGGCGGAAGTACTGGTAATAGGGGAAGCCTGTAGGCTACTAATCGCAGATTTCTCTTTTAAGGGTAATATCGCTATTCTCTCGGATAGCCAAGCTGCAATCCAGGCACTGGGTTCGGCCACAACAAACTCCAAAGTGTTACCTTAACAACTCCATAAAGTTACCTTAATCTGGGTCCCGGGACATCTGAACATTGAAGGTAACGAAAAAGCAGATGAACTGGCAAGAGGGGGATCTGCCATGAATAAAGCTCTTGCAGAATCGGTACTCACACCATTAGGTGCAGTCAAGAGCACAATTTCCCTAAAATACCTCCGAATCGCAGACTGTAGGTGGAAAGTCCAGACGAAATGCAAAATTAGCAGAACGTTATGGCCCACCTACAACCTCAAGCAATCGTCGGCATTAATAAGAATGAAACGACGGGACGCCTGGAGACTAACGGCAGTCCTAACTGGCTTCTGGTCTATCGGAGATCAAGCAGCCAAAATGGGTATCCCTCACAATACATACTGTCACAGTTGCAAACAACCGGAGAAAAAGGAAACCATCTTCCATTTCCTCTGTGAATGCCCTGCCCTATGGAAGGACAGAATGTTAACCCTGGGCCAACCGCTGTTCGAGAATATTGAACAACTATCTGGCTTAGACGTTAACAACCTAATAAGGTTCCTTAACCGCACAGACTGGATATAGTTATGCTGTAAATAACCGTTAAACAAGTTGGTAACGAGGATGTGGCAACAAAATGGCGCGGAAGCGCTAGTTGGATTCTGGAAGAATCACCACTTTAACCAACCCAACCACATGCTGATGCTTTTGAGAGAATGAAAGTAGAGGAAGATTATATGATACACACTTAAACAACGCATGGAACTTATTAAAATTCTCTATAAAAATCGTGAAAATTTGGCAAAGACGGTTCGTAAAACTCGAACATTTTTGGTTCATCGTGAAGCACCTTGTCGGACCGCAATACAGAAATTGGTGAAAAAATTCGAGCTGTTGGGACAAGTTAGTGATGTGAAGAATAAAACCCGTGCACGTCGCTCAAGAACAGCCGAAAATATTGCTGTTATAGCCGAAAGTGTTGAAGAAAACCCAGGTTTGTCCATTACTCATCGCTATTTCCACAAATGTCATTACACTGTCTTTGCATAAATATTTGAGTCTTAAAGTTAATTAAGCCCATTAAAGACAAGAGCTCAAGCAGGCCGATCATCAACAACGTCGTGTCTTTGCTGATTGGGTTGTTGTTGTTTTAACAGCATAGTTAGCCCTGTCAGTGTAAGTATATCATCGGTCGTCTTCGTCTAGCTCATCTAGGGGTAGGCCCAGGAAACATGCAGTTTCGACAGGTTAGGTCCAGAGGGAGAGGGGGTTAGATGAGTCTGTTTGAGGGGGCATGTGAAGAGGTGGTTAGTGTCGTGCGGGGTACCTTCACATACCGGACATGTGTTTGGTATGTCGGGGTCAAGTGATGTGAAGAATAAAACCCGTGCACGTCGCTCAAGAACAGCCGAAAATATTGCTGTTATAGCCGAAAGTGTTGAAGAAAACCCAGGTTTGTCCATTACTCATCGCTATTTCCACAAATGTCATTACACTGTCTTTGCATAAATATTTGAGTCTTAAAGTTAATTAAGCCCATTAAACACAAGAGCTCAAGCAGGCCGATCATCAACAACGTCGTGTCTTTGCTGATTGGGTTGTTGTTGTTTTAACAGCATAGTTAGCCCTGTCAGTGTAAGTATATCATCGGTCGTCTTCGTCTAGCTCATCTAGGGGTAGGCCCAGGAAACATGCAGTTTCGACAGGTTAGGTCCAGAGGGAGAGGGGGGTTAGATGAGTCTGTTTGAGGGGGCATGTGAAGAGGTGGTTAGTGTCGTGCGGGGTACCTTCACATACCGGACATGTGTTTGGTATGTCGGGGTCAATTCTGGATAAGTAGGAGTTTAACCTGCTACAATATCCAGAACGTAATTGTGCCAATGTTACACGAGTCTCACGGGGAAGCTGGAGCTCTTCATCTGCAATAGGTGGTGGTTGGACTCCGATTACGGCATTCACAGGACGGGAGTTCATGAAGGTGGTAACGGTCTCCCGGTGAATGTCGTTTATTGACTGTCTAAATACTGTCCGGTCCAGTAGGTTTCTGTCAGTTTTGTCCTGGAGTTCGTCAGCGTAGTCTAGGAGGTGTCTCCTGACGTGCCTGGGAGGCGGCTCAGGCTCAAGCAGGTGTCTGCAGGGGTGAAACCTGCGGTAACACCCCAGCAGGAACTGCTTGCTGAGCAATTTGTTGTGCTCCGCAACTGGGAGCATTTGTGCCTCGTTGTGTAGATGTTGGATGGGTGACATCAGGAGGCACCCGGTCGCTGTCCGAATGGCGGTATTTTGACATGTCTGAAGCTTTGTCCACTGCGAATCACTAGTACCAGGCGACCAGACAGGCGCAGCATAGTTTAGAACCGGCCGGCCAATTGCCTTAAATGTCGAAAGCAACAGTTCTTTGTCTTTGCCCCAGGTGCTGCCGGCCAGCGATTTGAGGACCTTGTTGCGATTTTGGACTTTAGTGGCAATTGCGGTTGTATGCGCAGAGAAGGAGAGCAAGCTGTCAAAGGTTACACCCAAAATTTTGGGGTTATTCACAGTCGGAATTGGTGTGTCGTCGACTTTTACCTTAAGGGACAGCTTGACCTCCTTTGTCCAGGTGGTGAAAAGGGTCGCCGTGGACTTGGTGGGGGAAAGTGGGAGATTCCTCGCAGTGAAAAAGCGAGAAAGGTCGGTGAGGTAGTTGTTGACTTTGGAACACAGGCCATCGATGTCATTGCCCGACGCCATTATCGTGCAATCGTCAGCGTATGAGATCAGGGAAACTCCCGCTGGTGGTTGGGGGAGCTTCGAGATGTAGAAGTTAAAAAGCAAGGGTGAAAGGACACCACCCTGCGGTACGCCTTGCTTAATCTTCCTCTGCTTTGACATTTGATCTCGAAAAATCACTGACGAGTGCCGACCGCTCAGGTAGTTCGCGGACCACCTCTTCAGCCCTGGCGGGAGTGTCGACTGATAAATATCATCTAGTAGCGTGGAGTGGCTGACTGTATCGAAAGCCTTCTTTAGGTCCAACGCTACTAGGACAGTCCTCTCGCAGGGGCGGTTTTGGTTAAGCCCGCGATTTATCTGGGCGTTTATGGCGGTGAGTGCAGTGATGGTGCTGTGCACTCGTCGGAATCCGTGCTGATGTGGGGCTGGGGCCAGGTGTGTCGTGTAGAGTGGGAGTAGGAGGGCTTCAAGTGTCTTCACTACTGGACCTCATCACCGCAGAAAGTAAGTGGCGCACTGTCGTTCGTCAGTTTGTGCAGCCTTCTGGTAACACGACGTTTGGTTCTGTCGCCCGGAGGATGCAGTGTGAACAGCCGGCTAAAATAGCTCGCGCATCTCTTCGGGTCCGACGAAGTAGAACCGTTGAAGGTGATGGACACCTTGTCGTTGTGTTTCGTCGGGTTCGACAGGGACCTAACAGTGGACCAGAGCTTACTCACTCCGGAGGTGAGGTTACAAGTCTTCAGGTGCTCAACCCATTTAGTCCGCTTGTGTTGATTTACCAGTTGCCGGATCTCCAAATTGAGATCCCTTATGCGGGGATCCCCGGGATCGGCCTGGCGTAGGTGGTCACGCTCGTTTGCTAAACTGGCTGCTTCTGCTGGGAAATGAGGACGGATGTCCTTATAGCATCCAGCTGGGATGAAGCGAGCCGCAGCAGCTGTGAGCACCTTGCGGAAAGCGCGTTCGCCAACGCGCACATCAGTGGGGATGGGAAGAGCGGCGAAGGTGTCCTCGGTGAATTCCGTGAAGCCGGCCCACTTAGCTTTTTTAAAGTTAAAATAGGACCGGTGATTCGCGGAAACGAAGTCGGCAGATCTCTCAATCGAGACGATAATGGGCAAGTGGTCTGATGCAAGCGATAGCATAGGTCGCCACGTTATGATATTTATCAGACCCGCGCTAGCTATTGTTAGGTCAGGCGAGCTGCTACAATTACCCACTACCCTGGTGGGGGTGTCGTCGTTCACAGTGCTGAATGTCGAGTCGTCTATCTGCTCTGCCAATTGCTGTCCCCTACGATCATTTGGCAGGCTTGAATACCAAAGATCGTGATGCGCATTAAAGTCACCTACAACCAATCGGTTTTCACCTCTGATGAGCGCACCTATATCAGGGTGATATCCTGCCGGGCAGCAGGTGACAGGAGGTACATATACGTTAAATATTTCGAGCTCGGAATCGCCTGACCGGACAGCTATGTCGTGATATTCTAAGGTGCTGTCCCTGCGGTCGATTCCTTCATCGGTGAGACGATACTGCACTGTGTAGTGGACTATAAACGCTAAGCCACTATCATTGTCTCGCTCGCGATCGTGTCTGTGCACGTTATAGCCATCCCTGGTGATCAGAGATGACCTAGCGCGCAACTGGGGTTGGAGCAGGAAGGGATGGGAGGGGTTGAAGGGGAGTTGTGTTGCTCCGATAGGCTCCTCACCGTGGAGGTGTGGGTTGTGGTGGCGGTTGGTAGTGCCGGCCTATCAGCGGGTGTGGTAGCCGTGGAGGCATCAGACACCTGTTGGCAGGAGCAACACGTGGCCACATACCGTGTGGACCACTCCCTGTACGACTTAAGGCCTGAGCAGGTCTTAAGGTGGCTCCACCCGTTGCACTTATTGCACCTAACCGAGGTGGAGTTCGGGTGAAGCCGTTTATGGCAGACGCAGTAGTAGAATACTTCTGGCCCAGGGTTGGATTCGACTCCAGCCCTGAGGAGAAGCATTTGGAGCAGGATTGCTGCGAGAGTTTGCTCCTGTGACGTAAGGGGTGGGGTGATATGCGATACACTAGACAGGGCTAGTGTACTGGGGCGGCAGCCCTTGGTCGGGAAAAACCCGAGTCATTCCGGTAACGTAGAACCGGCTGCCATGGGAATGCTGATTGGGTCGTTGAAACGCATGAAAATGATCCGGAATTCCATCGAAAAATCATCTTGAGTGATTAGGCCCATTTCCACCTCGGTGGCTTCGTCAATAAGCAAAATTGTCGGATCTGGGGCTCAGAAAATCCAGGAGTTATTGTTGAAAAGCTTCTCTACCCTCAACGTGATACTGTTTGGTGCAGTTTATAGTCCGGTGGAGTCATTGGACTTTACTTTTTCGAAAATGAAGCTGGAGTAACAGTTACGGTCAATGGATTGCGCTATCGAGAGATGATTAACGAGTTTTTATGGCGGGAATTGGATGGTATTGATCTGGACAACGTTTATTTTCAACAAGACGGCGCTACGTGCCCACAAGCAACGAAACCATTGATCTTTGATCAAAATAACAACTCTTAGTGGAAAACCCTTTATAATCGGAGTATATAGTCATCGTTGGCATATTATAATAGATACATATAATACGTATGAAATAAGACCTAGAACGCTGCCCTGTGGAACACCAGTGTCTATTCTACAATGCCGAGAGAAAAAGTCTTTTTGCTTTACAACAAATTTTCTATTACTAATATAGCTTTGCAGCAAGATATGTACATTCGTATGCAGTAATATCAGAGAATGTTAATGGAATGAGAATGAGCAAATGTTAAATGAGCTTTTTTCGAGTACTAATTTGTAGATTCATAGTGAGGGATTTTCAAATTCAACGTACCACACTAGTGGGGGATAGAGGAATTCAGATTTTTTTCTGTGTTTACCACACTAATAAGGGATTTCGTATGATTTTTCACCACGCTAGCAAGGGACTCGACTTATTTCATGCCCATAGAGAAGCGAATGAGTTTGCGATTAAGAAACGCGCTGTATTAGTTAATAACTCATGTGGCTTCGCGCCACAATTCAATTCAGGTTCAAGCCCTGAAGTCATATTTTTTTCCTTGCACAATTTTTTTTTACAATTCAAACCAGGAAAGTTTGGTAAAATTATTGAGTTTATTTTAATTATAATTGCTTTAAAATAGTGTTTTTTTCGGTATTTGATAAATGGCAATTTCTTTTCGGTATAAAATAGTTCATACTGGATATGACCTGATTTTTATATCCATAAATCAATCAAAACGAAAATATGTACATATAAACATGCATATATTTAATCTCTTTCATCAAATCCAAATTATATTGATGAGAAAATATCATTCTAATATCCGTCCAGAAATCCAAACGCGTATACACACATATGTACATATGTATATAAATACGCATACAAACTTTCAACGAACGCAGTATATGTGCATATAAAACAGCGAATCGAATAAATGACTGATTTAGAAAGGTCCATTAGCAATTATATATTAGCGCAATCGTGAAAGACGTGTCGTATACGCGTTGCGTCTTCCCGTATTTGACTTCAGGTTCAAGTCCTGTGCACATTTTTCTTGGTTCGATATTTTTATTTAATTTTTTGTATTTGGTTTAATTAGAATTGATTTAAAATAGTGTATTCAGGTTTTTTTAATACCTGTTATTTAGAAATCTATTTTCTATATAAAAGTATTCATACTGCTTTTAAACTGATTTATATGTAAAACATCCATAAAGGCAATGCATATGAATATGCATTGATATATTTAATCTCCATCCAGAAAGCCAAATGCGCACACACGCATATGTACATATATATGTATATATAAATGTATCAAACCTTTGTCGAACGCAAAATGTACGCATATAAAAAACAGTAACTGCGACCATCTTCTTGTCCGTCAGTGATCAAAAAGTACCGGGAAGGTGATGTTCACTGTTTTCTTCGATTGCCACGGCAAAGTGCACCATGAGTACCTTTCATCGGGCCAGACAATCAATAAAGAATATTATGTATCCGTTTTGAAGCCTTTGCGAGATGCTGTATGTGGCGAACGGCCGGAAATGTGGGCAAACAATTCTTGGATTTTGCATGATGATAACGCGCCATCGCACCGATCAAAGAGATCAGAATAATGCGACGAAGGAGCTGAAGGCCATCCCTTCGTCGGCCTACCAGGGGTGTATGGAGGACTAGGTTAAACGTTTTCACATGTGTGTTGCTTCAGACGGGTCATATTTTGAAGGAGATAAAAAAATTTGCCTGAAATTGAACTCTGTTTTGTTTTATTTAAACATTCTTGATACTTTCTGATCATAGGGTACGCATATGCGGCTTTGCGGACAGAAAAATGTGATTCGCTGGAATTGTTCATGAAATCTAACTTGCATTCAACTCGCGACTGTCGAACAGTTAGAAGACATATTTACATACATATAAAGGTGCATACATACATACGGAGCCGCGGCCACTCGATATGACAAAAATCTATTGTTTATTTATTAAAGATTTACGAAATATTGGCAAATAATTCCACGCGAAATATTGCAATATTGACTATTTTCGGATGATCGAGAAAATTGGCAAATGGGCGGCTCGTTTTATGAATGAAAGTACTTTGCTCCTAGAAATATGAGCTCGAACTTATGAATGAATTTACTTTCGTTGTGATATGCAATATTTGGGACTGTCCAGCGCCGTCGCGACTAAAAGAATCGTGGCCGCTGCGACTGCGTAGATGAATGTATTTTATTTTTGTAGTTGCTACGCTTAGATTTTGGCTTTGAACCACATACTCATGTTGAGGCATGTGTTTTTGTTGTGTTCTAGACATTTTGGAATGCGTGTCGCTAAAGCTGCCTCCGCGTTGCGTTTGCTGCTGATTTTGCGTCTATCAAGGTATTTTGTTTTTGTAAGTGCAATATTCGGCATACATGCATATGTACAAATGTATGAAAAGAAGATGATGTTGTTGCGCTTGTGCATTATTGTTTTTCATATACAAATGTACATACGTACATACATATGTATGTAAATGCTGTAGAATACATAAACTATAAATTTACATACAATATAAAAGAAGTGTTGATTGATCTTAAACCCTTTTTTTGTGAAGGCAGAATGCTCCGATTGACATGTACATACATATTATATTGTCATATACCATCATTTATGTACATACATATATACATACTATATAGTATACGTTCATTTATGTATTTATGTAATGAAAAACTTCATGAATTACTTTCAGAATTTATTCGCGTCGCGCGAGATACATATTCAATTTCAAAGATAAATTCACATTGTAAAACAGACGAAATTGATGAGTTTGTAAATAAAATAATGAACAATAAGTAAAAGTAATTGGAAACGCATTTCCTGTTTTGCAACAGTTTGACTTACTAGAAAAAGTGTGGGAAAGGAAATGCTGAATAAGATATTGACAACAATTTTGTAAAATTAAATATTAAATGCAAAATAAGCAAATACATATGTACATTAGATTAAGTCTAAATGTAATAATTTAAAATATAATAAATCAGTTGTTGAGAAGCCCTTCAAGGCAAAAGTAATCTTTGTTCTTTCTTTTATTTTTTTTCTCTCCCGCTTGAGTAGAATACAAAATTCGCGCATGCACAAAACCTTGGTTCACAACTCAGTCGCAGGAATAAACGCACTGCGTATTTATCCTCGCCACATGACTCAACATCAACTCCCGGCGCCATATTTATTTATTTTTTTGTTTTTTTTGTTTAATAGTTTTTTTTTATGTAATCGAAAAAAAATTGTGTAATAAATTTTATGTATGCGCTTATCATTTCAAAAGTAACAAAATAGTAAACAATTAGCAGTGGCAGAAATAAACGCACCGCGTATTTTTCCTCGCCACATGTTAGACTCGATATCAATTCTCGGCGCCAAATTATTATTTTTTTATTTATTCTTTTATTAATGCAATCGAAAAAATTTTTGTGTAATACATTTTACGTATTCGCTTATTATTTCAAAAATACGATAATAGTAAAAATTTAATTGGTTTAATGTCGAGGTGAGAAATGTGTTAAGGTGAAAGATGTGTTGTGTTTTCAATTTTTGTGTAGGCAAAACTCCGTGTGGTGTCTATAAAGCCGGTGTTCTAAAATCCCTTACTACAAATCTTTCAAATCTCAATTGTATTAAAAATGGTTAACAGTAACATTTGCTCCTTCTCATTCCATTAACATTCTCTGGTAATATAGGAATTTTGTAAATTAGGCCGAGGTGCCATACCTTATCGGATGTTTGTGCTACGTGTAAGAACAGTCCAGTGCAGTATTGTTTTATTTTTCAAAGAACTTTCGTTCGTATAAAGGACACTATGCGATGAACCTCCTCAGTTGCACCAGAGAATGTTAATGCAATGAGAAGGAGCAAATGTTAAATGAGCTTTTTTCGAGTACTAATTTGTTGATTCATACTAAGGTAATTTCAAATTCAACTTTGCTCACTAATGGGGAATTGCAGATATTTACCACGCGAGTGACGCGAGTGTAGGGTTTCTATATTTACTTACCACGCTAGGACAGGAATTCAGATTTTTTCTGCGTTTACCAAACTACTGAGGAATTTCATAAGATTTTTCGGCACACTACTGAGGAAATCGACTTATTTCATGCCCACAGCGAAGCGAATAAATTTGCGATTAAGAAGGCCGCGCGGCAGTTAATTTGTGGTGCAGAAGCTAAAGTCGGCGGAATTATTCGTTTTGTTTTTTGGCACGTATTTAATTCAGGTTCAAGTCCTGAAGTCATATTTTTTTTCTTGCACATTTTTTTTTTTACAATTCAAACCAGGAAAGTTTAGTAAAATTTTTGTGTTTATTTTAATTAAAATTCCTTTAAAATAGTGTTTTTTTTTTGTATTTCATAAATGGAAATTTCCTTTCGGTATAAAATTGTTCATATGGATATGACCTGATTTTTATATAAATCAATCAAAACAGAAAATACATATGTACCTACATATGTATGGCTGGCGAAAATCCTCCACTGAACCCTCCCCGAGGGTGCCAGCTGGTAATAAGTACCACAGCTTTCCTATTTATAGGAGGTACTTAGCTAAGTTAAGGGTACTATGGGTTGGGTTCGATACTCCTCAATAGTACAGCTCTACCCAAAGTACTCTCAACGTGGTCGGGGGTGAAGGGCTGGATTAAGGTGTGATGCGACCCGTGCCGAGAATCTGTCAGGCTTGGGGCCCTTCTAACAAATAACCAAGTCTCGAACGGAGCTTACGGATACCTGGCGCCCTCCGTAATAACTAGCCTTACCCGTGTAGTTCGGAGCTATGCACGGGCGGACATCCTTTCTCCGACACTCGTGGGTCCAAACATGCAAGACGTTTCAAAAACCATTAAAAAAAAGGAGATCGGTCCTCCTTCGAAAAGACCGACAGGAACAAACAGTTCCACAATAAGAGCAACGGTTGCACCGAGCTCACATAGAACTCCATCCATCGGCCAAATAAGTCGATTAAAGCACACAGCGACAACTTCAGCGAAAGCGAGGCCAGCTGCCACACAATCAGAGCTGGACACAGGTCCAAGCACAAGTAGGGGTGCACTAGCCCGGCAATCAACTGTGATTCAGCCCCCAAAAACGGTCCCGACCGGAAGCACAGCTACTGCTAGCTCCGGTACCGAAGGATGGCCGCTTGTGAGGGTGGTAGACCCAGCGAAAGCGAGCTACCAGGATCGCAGAAATGCAGCCAGGCTCCTAAGGAGGGTGCACGAAACTCACCCAAAAGAAGGTGAATTGTCTCAGGAGTTGAAAGAGGCGATTGATAGAGCGAAAGCGATCATTCCTGATTTCAACCCTGACTTCAAACCAACACAGTCGGCTCCAAAACGACAGCGGTCCTTGGAGGAGAATAAGCCAAGTGCAAAAAGGCACAAACCAATGGGCGTGACGCCCAGAAAATCATTTGCGGAGGTTGCAAAAGACCGCTTTATCATAGGGGTCCTGGACCAGAACCATCCTGAAGGTATGATCCCCAAGGCCCAATGGAAATGGGTAGAGGCCGAGCTAACGAAAGTGGCACTGAAGGTCATTCTGGAGAACCCCGGCCCCCCGCCTGCGTGCGAAGACTTAGGCTGGCACCAAGGCCAGATAAAAATAATAGCGTGCGACGATGAGAGATCGGTTCAGCTGTACAAAGAGGCCATCTCCAAAGTTGGAGAAGTGTACCCAAATGCCAAGCTAGTGGTCGTGGACAGGAAGGATATTCCGTCCAGGCCTCGAGCAAGGGTTTGGTTACCTTCAACCGTCGAAGACCCGGTAGAGATTATGAAGCTCATCCGGGTCTGCAATCCAGATATCCCAACGCAGGAGTGGAGATACGTCAAAACCATTACCAACCAAAACAGCGCGGACGAATCGAAAGAGCAGAAGCGCGCCACCATGCAGGCTCTCCTGCTTCTCACGGAGAACTCAATTGAACCGTTAGCGAAATGCGACGGGCAACTGCGGTACGGTTTTGTGAAGGTGAAACTCCACATTTACAAAACCGACACGGATGCTATTGAGTTCCTCGCCACGAAGGAAAGCGAAAAGCCCATGAGGGAGCTGGAACCCATGAGCGAAACCGAGCCAATGAGCGAGGACCACCAGCCCACCGAGGAAGAATACGCCTCTTCAGGCTCAGAAATGGGCTTAGGGAGGTTGTACTTCGTACGGGAGGGTAAGTATCCCACACAACAGCGTAAGTATTCCGAAAGGGAACTTTTATGCGAAAGCAAAGAAGACCCAGACGTAACGTTAACAGCTAATGCATCTTCTTCAGATAAACCTACACCATTGTAAAGAAGCCTGCCATGCCCTCCTGGATCGTCTGGCAGAAGATCAGCCGGACGTAGTCCTCATCCAGGAACCCTGGGTACGGAATGGCGAAATCTGCGGTTTGAGGACACCAGGTTATAAAGTATATAAAACTAATTGTGAAGGTACTAAAAGAGCATGCATAATGGCAAAAGTACATCTTAATATCTTTATGATTCATAATTTCAGTAACGCAGATACTACGACGGTTAGCTGGGAAGTGAGCGGAAGCAACACCTGGCTAACCTCGTTCTATTTTGCCGGAGACGACACAGGTCCACTGCCGTCACCGCTAATAAGAAGCCTTGTGGAAGACTGTAAAGCTCACAACCGCAAACTAGTACTAGGAGGTGATGCCAATGCCCACCATACCATATGGGGGAGCTCGGATACAAACGAACGAGGTGAGTCTCTCTTTAATTATATTATATGTAGTAAGCTTTTAGTGTGTAACAAAGGCAACGAACCTACATTTATTACGCGTAATAGACAAGAAGTTCTTGATATTACGCTGGCAAGTCAAACCCTTTACGGAAAGATGACGCAGTGGAGGGTTCTGAATGAACACTCTTACTCCGATCATCGCTACATAGAAATTAAATTTGGGGGAAACAACCCACGGGCTCCACCCGCCAACAGGAACTTGAAAAAGACCAACTGGCATATATATAAACGGGAACTTAAGGAAAGACTTCCAAATTCCCAAAATATTACTATTGAAGACAGAGAATCATTGAACGAACACGTACAAACCCTTACGGAGGTCTGTAGAACTGCGCTAAACAAGGCTTGCCCTTTAAGTAGGTATAAGGGGAAGAAAAAGCCGCCCTGGTGGTCAGAAGACCTGTCTACATTAAGAAACGACAGCAGAAAACAGTTTAACAGAGCGAAAGCAACACGGGAGAGTAAAGACTGGGACTGCTACTACAGTAAACTAAAAATTTACAAAAAAGAAGTTAGGAAAGCGAAAAGGTCTGGTTGGAGAAAGTTCTGTGGAGAAATCGAAGGAACCACAGAGACCTCCAGACTGCGCAAAATCCTCTCAAAAAAACACAATCCCATCGGATACCTCCAAAAACCGGACAGGAGTTGGACTACTTCGAGTGACGAAACGTTGAAGTTGCTAGTGGACACGCACTTTCCCTGCAACGAATCATCTAACGTAGTAATCGACAATGGTACGGAAAGATCAAATTCTGACATTGAAGAAATAATCACTGAAACTAGGATAACCTGGGCAGTGAACACGTTCAAACCATTTAAATCACCGGGCCCAGATGGATTATTCCCGGCCCAAATACAACATTCACTCAACTACATCATGGAGTGGGTGACGGCCATATTTAAGGCCGCTCTGAAACTGAAAAGTGTCCCATCAACATGGAAAGAGGTAAAAGTGGTCTTTATCCCTAAAGCGGGAAAAAGTTCACATACAACACCTAAGGATTTCAGGCCAATAAGCCTATCCTCCTTTCTGCTAAAGACATTAGAAAGAATTCTAGAAGAACACATTAGGGCTAACATCAGCCCTAATAAGCTCAGCATCTCACAACATGCGTACTGTAAAGGGAAATCAACCGAAACAGCACTTAACTCACTTGTTACAGAAATCGAGAAGTCAATGTATAACAAAGAATTCACACTGGTAGCCTTCCTAGATATCGAGGGCGCTTTCAACAACATCCTACCGGATACCATAATAAAGGCACTGACGGATTTCGGGATCTCTGGAGCTCTGGTTGAGTTCATCAAAAACATGCTCTTGAGCAGATTTGTGATCGCAACCCTAGTGGCCTCAGAGATCAAGAAAAAAGTTAGCAGAGGAACACCTCAAGGCGGCGTGCTGTCCCCTCTCCTATGGGTGCTGGCACTAAACTCATTGCTAAAGAGCCTAGAGGAGAGAGGACAACACGTAGTAGCATATGCGGACGATGTTGCAATGGTAGTAAGGGGGAAATTCCCCAATACACTCATAGAAATTATGCAAGATTTACTAAATATGGTTGAAAACTGGTCAAAAGCAAATGGGCTAAGTGTCAACCCCAATAAAACTGAACTAATCCTATTTACCAGGAAACACAAAATACCGAATATAACTCCTCCGACTCTAGGAGGAACGGCACTGTCATTTAGTGATGAGGCCCGCTACTTAGGTCTAATACTGGACCGAAAGCTAACATGGAAGGCAAATGTCGAAGATAGAGTAAAAAGGGCGACAATAGCACTATACTCTTGTAAACAGCTGATAGGACTAAGTTGGGGTCTCTCCCCATCTATCGTATATTGGCTTTACACGGCAATTGTCAGACCTATCCTAACATACGGCATATTAGTATGGTGGCCAGCTTTAGATAAATTGTACATCAAAAGAACCATGGCACACGTACAAAGAATGGCCAGACTTTGCATTTGCGGAGCCCTCAGAACCACACCCACAGATGCACTAAATATCATGCTTAACATTTTACCAATACAGCAGTACGGTAAGCAAACAGCTGCCAAAGCAACTCTCAGACTAACAGAAATCGGCCTACTCAGAACGAACCAAAGAGGGCACTCCTCAATTTTAGAACAATTCCCCTGCATTCCCAACACAACGGATTTCTGTAGAACCAAGGACATCAATTTGTATAAATCCTTCGTCACAGTATTTCCTTCCAAAGAGGAATGGGATAACGGGCTCATTGTTAAGATAAATAAAGTAAACATCTACACAGATGGCTCAAAACTGGATAACAAAGTAGGTGGAGGGGTCTACTCCGACAAACTCGGAGTATGCCAATCATTCCGCTTACCTGATCATTGCAGTGTATTTCAGGCGGAAGTCACTGCCATAAAAGAGGGGCTTAAAGAGATAAAAACGAGAGTATTATCCACAAATGAAGTCTTCATTTACTCGGACAGTCAAGCAGCAATAAAAGCGCTGGAATCAAAAACACACTCGTCGAAAACAGTTCTAGAATGTTTTAAACTACTAGATGACGTATCTAAGTGCTACAAGGTGCACCTTATGTGGGTACCGGGCCATAGAGACATTCCAGGAAATTGTAAGGCGGATGAACTTGCAAGAGCCGGTACAACGCTCGATCTCGAACCGGATAAGGAACTGCTACCCATACCTATAGCCACTTGTAAATTACTTATAGACAGGGAAACCATCAAAAAGGTAAATACAATCTGGCAAAACCTCACAACTTGCGAACTAAGCAGACAGACATGGCCGAACTGGAACAGCGGTCGATCGAAGATCTTGCTAAGATTCAACAGGGAATCTATAAGAAAAATGATAGGTGTTTTAACAGGTCATTGTTTAATAGGCAGCCACGCTAGAAGGTTAGGACTACCTTACTTCGATTTCTGTAGAAGCTGTCTAAATACAGAAGAAGAGGAAACAGTCAGACACCTTTTATGTGAGTGTGAAAGCCTAGCTAGGAGAAGGCTGCGCACCCTCGATACAGCATTTTTAACCGATGTAGCGGATATAGCCCATCTAAAGCTAACGAAGCTCTGCTCGTTTATTAAAGCAACCGGATGGTTTGAAAGGGAACACGTAGAGTAAGGATAAGCTCCAGTGGCATCACAATGGACCTGCCGAAGGTCTAAGTGCGTCTTACGACAACCACCCTACCTACCTACCTACCTACATATGTATTTAATCTCTTTCATCAAATCCAAATTATATTGATGAGAAAATATTGGGGGTGGGACTATTCGAATAAAAATTATTCGAATAATAAAATCTTTTATTCGAGAGGTATTCGTAATTCGAATAATATTTATTCGAATTTTTTATTCGTTTATTCGAATAATGCTATTCGAATACCTCACTATTCGAATACCTCACTATTCGAATACCTTACTATTCGAATACCTTACTATTCGAATACCTTACTATTCGAATACATCACTATTCGAATACTTCACTATTGGAATATTTTTGGTAAATATTTATTTAGATTAGCGGACTACTAACACAGTGCGACATCAAAAATCAAACCGCCCCGGACCTTTTTTCTGAAAATATACCTATTCAATAGCAAAACCCTCGCTGGGTTTTTAAAAGTTAGCTCGATTTTTTTTTTTATTGCGTTTTGAAGTTTTCTATTTTCATGAGATTTTGGAGTTTTACCTGTACGCTAAATTTGACTTATAAATCGACCTTTGGTTTATTTAATCGATTTATTTTATCATAGCTTGATGCAGAAATTTCGTACATGTACAAATAAACTTATTTTGAGAAGAACCTATATCTCAATACGCAATTTTGAATACCAAAATTTCGAAAAATTGTATGTTTTTACCTTTTTTTACTGTAATTATGAAAATAATTTTATACGTAACCACCCGTTATACACATTTTCAGATTTTTCTATTTTTGCTAGTATTTTTTCCTGATGGTTGTTGCTAAAAGGGATGAGGGGTTTTCCTGCCTACGTGACTTTTTTCCGAAGATCAGTGATGCAAAATGGAAAAATGGTGAGATTCTGAGATACATTTATTTCCAGATGCACACATATATATCATTTATTTGTATATATATTTTTTCATATTTTTTTAAATTTCTTTCAGGCGTTTTAAATGGTCCTGACATTCGCAAATTGGTAAAGTCTGAAGACTTTAACAGGCTCCTAATAAACAATGAAATCGTTGCGTGGGAATCGTTAAAAGAAATAATAGTTGGACTTTTAGGCAAACATCGTTCTCCAAATTACAAAGAATCTGTGCGACGAATGCTAGATGCTTTTTCCAAAATTGGGGTCCATATGTCGCTAAAAATTCACTTTCTTCACCAACATTTGGACTATTTTAGTCAACAATTGTCGACAGAATCAGATGAGCAAGGAGAGCGCTACCATCAAACTGCGATGCCATTTGAGTCAAGATACCGAGGAAAACGAGCTCCAGGTGCCATACTAGCCGAAATATGTTGGTGGAGTAAACATATTTTTCAATACGACCAGGAAGAAAATGAAGGAAAATGGAGTAACCAGGAGAAAAAAGAATATGAGGTAGAAGAAGAAGAGACAGGCATGGTATTTTTTACTGATGAATCTGATTACTCTGATAATGATGATGTTGAAATTCAATCATTGTCGAAAAGAGCTCGTCTCTAAGGTTTTAGCACGTAAAAATTCTTTATTTTAATAAAAAAAAAAAATTATAAGAATTCAAGTCTATATTCTGTTTACTTAATCTATTTAATATTTTTACCTACAGAGTTTTTAGATATTTAAAAAAAAATGTAAAGCAGAGTATAAAAAATTATTTTTATGAAGAAAAATCTTGTTAAAAGTTTATTTTTTTAGAAAATAACAAACTTAAATTTCAGTTTTATGTTTTTATCTTATAAATGACTTTTTTAGTACATTTTGCAACATTTTTGCTATTTTCATAATTACAGTAAAAAATGGTAAAAACATTTAATTTTTCGAAATTTTGGTATTCAAAATTGCGTATTGAGATATAGGTTCTTCTCAAAATAAGTTTATTTGTACATGTACGAAATTTCTGCATCAAGCTATGACAAAATAAATCGATTAAATCAACCAAAGGTCGATTTATAAGTCAAATTTAGCGTACAGGTAAAACTCCAAAATCTCATGAAAATAGAAAACTTCAAAACGCTATAAAAAAAAAAATCGAGCTAACTTTTAAAAACCCAGCGAGGGTTTTGCTATTGAATAGGTATATTTTCAGAAAAAAAAGGTCCGGTGCGGTTTGATTTCTCCCAGATGTAAATGAATATATAGTGAGGTATTCGAATAGTAAGGTATTCGAATAGTGAGGTATTCGAATAGTAAGGTATTCGAATAATGAACTATTCGAATTATTTGAAACGAATAGTATTATTCGAATAATGTTTATTCGAATATTATTCGAAAATAATCCCACCCCTAGAAAATATTCTAATATCCGTCCAGAAAGCCAAACGCGCATACACACATACATATGCATATAATTACGCATACAAACTTTCAACTAACGCAGAACATGTGCATATAAAACTGCGAATCGAATAAATGAGTGATTTAGAAAAGTTCATTGCTAATTATATATTAGCGCAATCGTGAAAGACGAGTCGTATATGCAGTACATCGTCCCATATTTGACTCAGGTTCAAGTCCTGTACACACTTTTCTTTGTTCGATATTTTCATTTAACTTTTCGTATATGGTTTAATTAGAATTGATTTAAAATAGTGTATTCAGGTTTTTCTAATACCTGTTATTTAGAAATTTATTTTCTATATAACATTATTCATACTTCTTTTGAATTGATTTATATGTAAAACAGCCATAAAGGCAATCATTTGAATATGCATTCCTATATTTAATCTCTTCAGTCAAATCTGAACTACTTACATACACATATTGATGAGAAAATATTCTAATATCCATGGATGCATCCAGAAAGCCAAACGCGCATGCACGCATATGTATATATGTATATATAAATGTATCAAACCTTTGTCGAACGCAAAATGTATTCATATAAAAAACAACAACTGCGACCGTCTTCTTGTCCGTCAGTGAAAAGATGGGATATATATACCCTATGAGCAAAAAGAACCGGGGGGTGTTTGGAAGACTGGGTTCAACGTTGGCACATGTGTGTTGCTTCAGACGGGTCATATTTTGAAGGAGATAATATAAATTTGCCTCAAATTTGACTCTGTTTTGTTTAATTTAAACATTCCCGGTACTTTCTGATCATAGGGTACATATATGCGGCTTTGCGGATAGAAATGTGTGATTCGCTGGAATTGTTCAAGGAATCTAAGTCGCATTAACTCGCGACTGTCGAACAGTTAGAAGACATATTTACATACATATAAGGGTGCATACATACATACGGAGCCGCGGCCACTCGACATGACAAAAATTCAAAATTTATCAAATATTGGCAAATAATTCCACGCGAAATATTCCAATATTGACTATTTTCGAATGGTCGCGAAAATTGGCATATGGGCGGCTCGTTTTATGAATGAAATTGAAATATGAGCTCGAACTTATGAATGAACTTTTTGTTTTTGTTCTAAATTGTTCAGCGCCGTCGCTGATCATGGCTGCTGCGACTGCCTCTACGAATGTATTTTGTTTTTGTAGTCGCTAGGCTTAGATTTTAGCTTTGGGCGACATGCGCATGAGAGGTATGTGTTTTTGTTGTGTTCTAGAACATTTTAGAATGTGTGGTGGCAAAGCGGCCATCGCGTTGCGCTTGCTGTTGCTTTTGCGTCTATCAAAGTACAGTGCACTCGTGAAAACTCGAACACACGATAACTCGAACATTCGGAAACTTGAACATTTTTTTTTTCTCCATTGACTACTTTAAAACTCGAACAAAATGTAGCTAGTCTAAAACTCGAACAATTATTTTCGTTTTTCATGGAAAAACATGTGAGAAACTGTAGTTTTCATGTGCTGTAACGGCCAGTATTCAAATTTTTGTCGTTATGTGCGTCTTTTGTTTCATTCTAAGGCGCCGCACTGGGTAGGTTTCTTGCTAATAACGGAACTTTTCTTTTAAATTGATTGATATTTGTCAGTGATACACGGGATTTTGCGCGGTTAAGATCAAATTTATTTGCGTTTTATAATGAGACGACAACTAAATGTTTTGAGTTTATTAAAAAGGGCTGAAATAATTAACGAGGCCAAGAATGGCGTTAGTATCACAGCTCTATCCAAAAAATATAACACTGCCAAGTCCACAATTTGTGGAATTGTGAAAAATGAAAACAAAATTTTGGAATGCGTTAATAACACGCCATCAGGCCCTGGAAAACGTAAAACGCTTCGCGTTTCAGAATTGCCAAAAATGAAAAAAAGCTTTACATGTGGTTTTTATTACACCGCAGCAAGAATTATCCTATAAATGGATTAATTTTGAAAGAGAAAGCTAAGGAGTTACATGCCAAATATGGCGAGAATGGCTCAACCTTCTTTGCCTGCGATGGAAGGCTACAAAATTTAAAGAAACGGCATGGCATACGATTGATTTCAATCTCAGGGGAAAAACTATCCTCGCGACCAGAGTTAGTGGAGCCTTTCAAAACTCAGTTACAAGCTAAAATTCAGGAGCTTGAACTATGCCCAGAACAAATTTACAACGCAGATGAATCCGGGTTATATTGGAAGCTCCTTCCGGGAAAATCATACGTTTCTAGAATGGAAAAGCAGGCACCGGGAAACAAATCTGAAAAACAGCGCATCACATTTCTGGCGTGTGCGAATGCTACTGGGAAACACAAGGTTAAAATGCTTGTCATTAGAAAACCCGAAAATCTGCGTGCATTTAGGCATTTTAACTGCCCAGTGGAATACCGAAGCTCAAAATCAGCCTGGATGACATCAACTCTGTTCCAAAATTGCTTTTACTTTTCGTTTCTACCACAGGCAAGTTCATATTTGACTACAAATTAAACACCCTATAAAAAACCTATTTTTTTATTACATAGGTGAAAACTTATTTAAAAAATATAGGACTACCTGAAAAGGCATTACTTTTGCTTGACAATGCACCTTCGCATCCAAACGAGGACACGTTAAGATCCGAGGATGGTTTAATTAGGGTGATGTTTATGCCGCCGAATGTAACTCCTTTGATTCAACCAATGGATCAAAACGCAATAAGAATAACAAAGCTACATTACCGAAATTCTCTCTTGACAGCTATTTTCTCCGATGATTGCGATTTGATCCAATCATTAAAAAAAATTAGCTTGAGAGATGCTGTTACATTTTTGGATACAGCTTGGAATAAATTGAGACGTTGGCGAAATGCTGGGCAAATATTTTAAGCTTTGCAAGCCTGAAAGACGATGATGACGATGACATTCCACTTAGTGTCTTGAAAAACCAAATAGAAGCTGAAGCTAAAAGTATGGAAAAAGTAGCTGCCGAAATTCTCGAACACTTACATCCTGAGGTAGTTATGGTTTTGATGTAAATAAAAAAACACACTATAACAATAATAAATATTAATTAGGCTACTTTCACATAAGAAGAAATAAGAGACTGAAATAACGACGACTTGATTGAAGAGGTTGAAGCTATTGAAGAAAGCGAATCCGAAGATGAAGTTGAAGCTACAGGTGGAAATGAACAAAAGCGCATAAGTTCATCCGAAGCCATAACAATTATCAACAAAGCTATAGCATGGGCAACTGCTGAAAAAATTAGCCCGAGGAAAGTTAATGGGCTACAATCACTGCGCGAAAAGGCTGTACTGAATGCGGTAGAAAATAAGAAACATCAAACCAAGATCAGTGCTTTTTTTCTAATAATTTGCAAACATTCATATCTGCTAACATTTTTGATTAAATAAACTGGCAATGAACTACAAAACATGAAACCAGATAATCTCTTTGATTAACTATGCCATAAAAATGGACAGGGTATAAAAACTGTTAAAACGAATACATATATGTATATTAAAAATACATAACGTTCGAAAACTCGAACATTTCGATAACTCGGACAGGGCTGGTTTTCATTAGCTCGAGTTTTCGCGAGTGCACTGTATTGTATTTTTGTAACTGCAATATTAGGAATATCGACTGGTGAAAGACAAAAGTACACGGAAGCAAAAAGGCAGTGCTGTGCTCGCGCATATATGCATGAATGTATGAACGTGCATGGATGTAGTAACATATGAATACAATTATTTTGTAGGAAGTTTAGAAGGCAAGTAGGTACATATGTATATATGTATGCTAGGACATAAAGTGGGTATACATATATACATACATAGAGCTGAATAGTTTTTGCACTTGTTAGGAAGAAACTCGTTCACTAGTGCGTATGTGTATTTGATTTCTTGTAAGAATGTGATGTGCTGTGACATGTGCACATACATAAGTCAAGGTTATTGGGCATACATGTACATATGTATGAAAGGAAGATGATATTCTTGCGCTTGTGCATTATTGTTTTTCATATACAAATGTACATACATATGTACATATGTATGTAAATGCTGTCGAATACATAATCTATAAATTGACATACAATATAAAATAAGTGTTGATTTATCTTAAACCGTTTTATTTTCTGAATGCAAATACCTCCTATTGACATGTACATACATATTATGTATATTGTCATATACCATCATTTATGTACATATAGAGTATATGTTCATTTATGAATGTATATAATGAAAAACTTCATGAATTACTTTCAGAATTTATTAAAACTTATTCGCGTCTTTTTTGGAGTTGTTGGTTGAAGTACGACGTGTATTTTTAAGCTCCTCCCAGCAAAACCTGCGTGACCGAAACTCTAACACAATTACACTTTTTTGTATGTTACAAACTAGGGGTGGGATTATTTTCGAATAATATTCGAATAAACATTATTCGAATAAAACGAATAATACTATTCGTTTCAAATAATTCGAATAGTTCATTATTCGAACACCTTACTATTCGAATACCTCACTATTCGAATAGTTTACTATTCGAATACCTCACTATTCGAATACCTTACTATTCGAATACCTCACTATTCGAATACCTTACTATTCGAATACCTTACTATTCGAATACCTCACTATATATTCATTAACATCAGGGAGAAAATGCTTTTAAAAATATAAAAATTACATTGGCCCTTCTCATGGTGCATGCACTTGTACATAAACCGATTAGTAGTCCGCTAATCTAAATAAATATTTACCAAAAATATTCGAATAGTGAAGTATTCGAATAGTGATGTATTCGAATAGTAAGGTATTCGAATAGTAAGGCATTCGAATAGTGAGGTATTCGAATAGTGAGGTATTCGAATAGCATTATTCGAATAAACGAATAAAAAATTCGAATAAATATTATTCGAATTACGAATACCTCTCGAATAAAAGATTTTATTATTCGAATAATTTTTATTCGAATAGTCCCACCCCTATTACAAACACATATGCACTCGTATTTGTTTGAAAATCGACTTTTTTTTTGATTCTCCGTCACCTTTGGAAAATGTGTAAGCAGTAAGCAAACTTCATTCATATATTTTTTCTCATTTTTGCATCAATAGAAAAAAAAACAAAAAAAACGGCAAGTGGCTGTCAAAGCAATAAGTCAAAAAGATATATTTTCTCTCTTTTTGATATCAAAGTAGGCCGAGAATCAAATTGTCAACCTTTGGCAAATGTGTAAGCAGTAAGCAAACTTCATTCATATATTTTTCCTCATTTTTGCATCAGTCAAAGTAAGCAAACGCCGTAGCCGAATGGCTTGGTGCGCGACTACTATTCAGAATTCACAGAGAGAACGTCAGTTCGAATCTCGGTGAAAGCAAAATTAATAAAAACATTTTTCTAATAGCGGTCGACCATCAGCAGGCAATGGCAAAACACCGAGTGTATTTCTGCCATGAAAAAAATCTCTTCATAAACATATCATGAAACAAAATAAAATAAATGTATAAAAAAAATTTTTTTTTTGTGATTCGAGCCAAGGATTTTGAATCGGAAGTCCACATTGCTAGCCGCTAGGCTATAGCGCTGTGCTGCCGGCGCTGGCCTAAAAGTTATTTTGTTCGTCGCTACGTTTATATGAAACTGGCACTGAAACGAATCCATATGTATGAAAGTAAAAAATGGTAAAAACATTTAATTTTTCGAAATTTTGGTATTCAAAATTGCGTATTGAGATATAGGTTCTTCTCAAAATAAGTTTATTTGTACATGTACGAAATTTCTGCATCAAGCTATGACAAAATAAATCGATTAAATCAACCAAAGGTCGATTTATAAGTCAAATTTAGCGTACAGGTAAAACTCCAAAATCTCATGAAAATAGAAAACTTCAAAACGCTATAAAAAAAAAAATCGAGCTAACTTTTAAAAACCCAGCGAGGGTTTTGCTATTGAATAGGTATATTTTCAGAAAAAAAAGGTCCGGTGCGGTTTGATTTCTCCCAGATGTAAATGAATATATAGTGAGGTATTCGAATAGTAAGGTATTCGAATAGTGAGGTATTTAAAATTAATTTTATTGGAAAACTCGAACACACGATAACTCGAACATTCGGAAACTTGAACATTTTTTTTTTCTCCATTGACTACTTTAAAACTCGAACAAAATGTAGCTAGTCTAAAACTCGAACAATTATTTTCGTTTTTCATGGAAAAACATGTGAGAAACTGTAGTTTTCATGTGCTGTAACGGCCAGTATTCAAATTTTTGTCGTTATGTGCGTCTTTTGTTTCATTCTAAGGCGCCGCACTGGGTAGGTTTCTTGCTAATAACGGAACTTTTCTTTTAAATTGATTGATATTTGTCAGTGATACACGGGATTTTGCGCGGTTAAGATCAAATTTATTTGCGTTTTATAATGAGACGACAACTAAATGTTTTGAGTTTATTAAAAAGGGCTGAAATAATTAACGAGGCCAAGAATGGCGTTAGTATCACAGCTCTATCCAAAAAATATAACACTGCCAAGTCCACAATTTGTGGAATTGTGAAAAATGAAAACAAAATTTTGGAATGCGTTAATAACACGCCATCAGGCCCTGGAAAACGTAAAACGCTTCGCGTTTCAGAATTGCCAAAAATGAAAAAAAAGCTTTACATGTGGTTTTTATTACACCGCAGCAAGAATTATCCTATAAATGGATTAATTTTGAAAGAGAAAGCTAAGGAGTTACATGCCAAATATGGCGAGAATGGCTCAACCTTCTTTGCCTGCGATGGAAGGCTACAAAATTTAAAGAAACGGCATGGCATACGATTGATTTCAATCTCAGGGGAAAAACTATCCTCGCGACCAGAGTTAGTGGAGCCTTTCAAAACTCAGTTACAAGCTAAAATTCAGGAGCTTGAACTATGCCCAGAACAAATTTACAACGCAGATGAATCCGGGTTATATTGGAAGCTCCTTCCGGGAAAATCATACGTTTCTAGAATGGAAAAGCAGGCACCGGGAAACAAATCTGAAAAACAGCGCATCACATTTCTGGCGTGTGCGAATGCTACTGGGAAACACAAGGTTAAAATGCTTGTCATTAGAAAACCCGAAAATCTGCGTGCATTTAGGCATTTTAACTGCCCAGTGGAATACCGAAGCTCAAAATCAGCCTGGATGACATCAACTCTGTTCCAAAATTGCTTTTACTTTTCGTTTCTACCACAGGCAAGTTCATATTTGACTACAAATTAAACACCCTATAAAAAACCTATTTTTTTATTACATAGGTGAAAACTTATTTAAAAAATATAGGACTACCTGAAAAGGCATTACTTTTGCTTGACAATGCACCTTCGCATCCAAACGAGGACACGTTAAGATCCGAGGATGGTTTAATTAGGGTGATGTTTATGCCGCCGAATGTAACTCCTTTGATTCAACCAATGGATCAAAACGCAATAAGAATAACAAAGCTACATTACCGAAATTCTCTCTTGACAGCTATTTTCTCCGATGATTGCGATTTGATCCAATCATTAAAAAAAAATTAGCTTGAGAGATGCTGTTACATTTTTGGATACAGCTTGGAATAAATTGAGACGTTGGCGAAATGCTGGGCAAATATTTTAAGCTTTGCAAGCCTGAAAGACGATGATGACGATGACATTCCACTTAGTGTCTTGAAAAACCAAATAGAAGCTGAAGCTAAAAGTATGGAAAAAGTAGCTGCCGAAATTCTCGAACACTTACATCCTGAGGTAGTTATGGTTTTGATGTAAATAAAAAAACACACTATAACAATAATAAATATTTATTAGGCTACTTTCACATAAGAAGAAATAAGAGACTGAAATAACGACGACTTGATTGAAGAGGTTGAAGCTATTGAAGAAAGCGAATCCGAAGATGAAGTTGAAGCTACAGGTGGAAATGAACAAAAGCGCATAAGTTCATCCGAAGCCATAACAATTATCAACAAAGCTATAGCATGGGCAACTGCTGAAAAAATTAGCCCGAGGAAAGTTAATGGGCTACAATCACTGCGCGAAAAGGCTGTACTGAATGCGGTAGAAAATAAGAAACATCAAACCAAGATCAGTGCTTTTTTTCTAATAATTTGCAAACATTCATATCTGCTAACATTTTTGATTAAATAAACTGGCAATGAACTACAAAACATGAAACCAGATAATCTCTTTGATTAACTATGCCATAAAAATGGACAGGGTATAAAAACTGTTAAAACGAATACATATATGTATATTAAAAATACATAACGTTCGAAAACTCGAACATTTCGATAACTCGGACAGGGCTGGTTTTCATTAGCTCGAGTTTTCGCGAGTGCACTGTATTGTATTTTTGTAACTGCAATATTAGGAATATCGACTGGTGAAAGACAAAAGTACACGGAAGCAAAAAGGCAGTGCTGTGCTCGCGCATATATGCATGAATGTATGAACGTGCATGGATGTAGTAACATATGAATACAATTATTTTGTAGGAAGTTTAGAAGGCAAGTAGGTACATATGTATATATGTATGCTAGGACATAAAGTGGGTATACATATATACATACATAGAGCTGAATAGTTTTTGCACTTGTTAGGAAGAAACTCGTTCACTAGTGCGTATGTGTATTTGATTTCTTGTAAGAATGTGATGTGCTGTGACATGTGCACATACATAAGTCAAGGTTATTGGGCATACATGTACATATGTATGAAAGGAAGATGATATTCTTGCGCTTGTGCATTATTGTTTTTCATATACAAATGTACATACATATGTACATATGTATGTAAATGCTGTCGAATACATAATCTATAAATTGACATACAATATAAAATAAGTGTTGATTTATCTTAAACCGTTTTATTTTCTGAATGCAAATACCTCCTATTGACATGTACATACATATTATGTATATTGTCATATACCATCATTTATGTACATATAGAGTATATGTTCATTTATGAATGTATATAATGAAAAACTTCATGAATTACTTTCAGAATTTATTAAAACTTATTCGCGTCTTTTTTGGAGTTGTTGGTTGAAGTACGACGTGTATTTTTAAGCTCCTCCCAGCAAAACCTGCGTGACCGAAACTCTAACACAATTACACTTTTTTGTATGTTACAAACTAGGGGTGGGATTATTTTCGAATAATATTCGAATAAACATTATTCGAATAAAACGAATAATACTATTCGTTTCAAATAATTCGAATAGTTCATTATTCGAACACCTTACTATTCGAATACCTCACTATTCGAATAGTTTACTATTCGAATACCTCACTATTCGAATACCTTACTATTCGAATACCTCACTATTCGAATACCTTACTATTCGAATACCTTACTATTCGAATACCTCACTATATATTCATTAACATCAGGGAGAAAATGCTTTTAAAAATATAAAAATTACATTGGCCCTTCTCATGGTGCATGCACTTGTACATAAACCGATTAGTAGTCCGCTAATCTAAATAAATATTTACCAAAAATATTCGAATAGTGAAGTATTCGAATAGTGATGTATTCGAATAGTAAGGTATTCGAATAGTAAGGCATTCGAATAGTGAGGTATTCGAATAGTGAGGTATTCGAATAGCATTATTCGAATAAACGAATAAAAAATTCGAATAAATATTATTCGAATTACGAATACCTCTCGAATAAAAGATTTTATTATTCGAATAATTTTTATTCGAATAGTCCCACCCCTATTACAAACACATATGCACTCGTATTTGTTTGAAAATCGACTTTTTTTTTGATTCTCCGTCACCTTTGGAAAATGTGTAAGCAGTAAGCAAACTTCATTCATATATTTTTTCTCATTTTTGCATCAATAGAAAAAAAAACAAAAAAAACGGCAAGTGGCTGTCAAAGCAATAAGTCAAAAAGATATATTTTCTCTCTTTTTGATATCAAAGTAGGCCGAGAATCAAATTGTCAACCTTTGGCAAATGTGTAAGCAGTAAGCAAACTTCATTCATATATTTTTCCTCATTTTTGCATCAGTCAAAGTAAGCAAACGCCGTAGCCGAATGGCTTGGTGCGCGACTACTATTCAGAATTCACAGAGAGAACGTCAGTTCGAATCTCGGTGAAAGCAAAATTAATAAAAACATTTTTCTAATAGCGGTCGACCATCAGCAGGCAATGGCAAAACACCGAGTGTATTTCTGCCATGAAAAAAATCTCTTCATAAACATATCATGAAACAAAATAAAATAAATGTATAAAAAAAATTTTTTTTTTGTGATTCGAGCCAAGGATTTTGAATCGGAAGTCCACATTGCTAGCCGCTAGGCTATAGCGCTGTGCTGCCGGCGCTGGCCTAAAAGTTATTTTGTTCGTCGCTACGTTTATATGAAACTGGCTCTGAAACGAATCCATATGTATGAAAGGGATAGAAAATCACACGTACACAAAGTTTTTGGCACGATTTTCCCAACGCTCTTAACAATGGGATTGTAAAGAGGTGTGGTTAGTGACCGTTTAACGGTTACGTGATCGGTAACGTGACCGGCACTCTTCTTGCTGGGCTGTAAAGTGCGTGTATTTCACAGTATAAAACACTCCCTAAAACATACAAAGTATTAATAGTGGCGTGTGAACATATGTGCTTTAATGCGTGTGCTTGATAATTTCAATACGATCGCCAGAAAGTGCTATACAAATTTAAAAACTAAAAAGTGCTCGCATATAAGTGAATACCAACAACGCCTATACTTTTTCATAAGGAATCAGCTGGCTGCTGTTTGCAGATACAAGTGTTCACAAACCCTATCTGTTTTCGTTAAATGATATTGGCGCCAAACTCTAAACTTTAAGCTGAAACTGCACATAGTTAACGAATAGAGAGATTAAAGACGAGGTTCAGCTATTAGCTTTAAGCTCTCTATGCTTAAAGAACTTTCAATACGAAAGCTTTCCTTGCACTGAAAAAGCTTGGGACGAGAAGAGCTTTTATTGTCTTCAGAAAGCTCGTATCCTAGTAAAAAAAAAAAAAAAAAATTATACCCAGCAATACAAAATTGCGGTGTTATGTAAGAGCGAAGATGGCGAATACTGTGGATGGTGGGAAAGATCAACCTGATATATATTTAAAGTGTCACCCCGAACAAAAAGTCTCAATTGTGACATGTATTTTATGTGATAATGTGTTTCACAAAAGTGACTTCAAAAGAATTAAAAAAACATCTAAATTTATAGCAAGTGTCTTAGTAATATGTCACGAACATGATGATATCGACCTAACCTCAATTGATGAAAAGCAAGAAATATATAGATAATGCCGAACTACAGAATAGTGATTTAAAAGTTATAATCGCAATATTAAGAGAAAAATTAATGTCATACAAGAAAAATTATAACAAACTGATGCTTTCCATTTCAATTCAACCGGGCTATTCGGGTCATGTTCTTCGATTTCGATGTAACTGAAATATGTTGCTCTCTGGTCAAAATAATGAGACAAGTATTTTTTTTTTCGCCCGAAAAAATTTTTTTCAAGAGTTATCGGCAATTTTGTTTTTCGGCTCAAACTCGATTTTTTTTAATTATATAAGAAAAAAATTTTTTAAATGCCCATAACTTAGTCAAAAAAAAGCCGATTTGAATGATTTTGGGTTCAAAATAATCGTAATTACATACACGAGCGACTTCGTGCAGAAACAATTGCAAAAAAGTAGTTGAAAATTTTTTATTTTCCAAAGAACAAAAAGTGCGAAACAGGTTTTTTACTCAAAAATTCATTACTCAAAAACAACTCATTTTAGCTACTAGGCATTCAGCTCAATTAAAGTTTGAGATGTCCTTGTGATTTGGAAAAAGTTATAAAAAAAAAAATACACTTTTTGAAATATTGAATTTTGAAAAAATTTCAATTTTTTTTCTTTTTTGCTAAATAAAAAATTTTCAACTACTTTTTTGCAATTGTTTCTACATGAAGTCGCTCGTGTAAGTAATTACGATCATTTTGAACCCAGAATTATTAAAATCGGTTCATTTTTGACTAAGTTATGGGCATTTAAAAAATTTTTTTTCTTATATAATTAAAAAAAAATCGAGTTTGAGCCGAAAAACAAAATTGCCGATAACTCTTGAAAAAAAATTTTTTCGGGCGAAAAAAAAATACGTTCTCATTATTTTGACTAGAGAGCAACATATTTCAGTTACATCGAAATCGAAGAACATGACCCGAATAGCCCGGTTGAATTGAAATGGAAAGCATCACTAAAATTACTACACGAAGGAGAAAAGAAAAAAAATAATGACACGGTAAATGTACAAGAAAATGAAAGCCAAAAAACTTTGGAATCTCTGAAAACAGAAAATAAGTTGCTTAGAGAATTAAACGAAGAAATCAAAGGTAAAAATCAATTAATGCAAGCGGTATGTGATCTAAAGCTTAATGCTGCAAATACATTATATTCTACTATTACTCAAATACCTAAAAATAAAGAAAAAGATCAAAGCGTAATCGTAAAACCAATAAACTCAGATTTAGAAACAACTATTAATAATATTAAATACAATCCACAACATAAGACCAGCATACCAGTAAAAAAATAATAAGAAAAAATGATAAAATTATAATTAAATCAGATATTTCAAATGCAGCCAAACTGCAAGAAGCTCTTCAAATAAATTCAAATGACAAATATACAATCAGTTTGGAAGAAAAGAAAAATCCAAGGTTCAAAATTGTTGGAATCGAAGACATGTGGGATGATGAAAACTGCTTTATTAACGATATAAAAAAAAGAAATAATTTAATGGAAGGCAGTACTGTAAATATAATACACACTTACACAACTAAAAAGAAAAATACTACAACAG